>JACEGR010003965.1:0-95092 GCA_014170235.1 Listronotus bonariensis | reverse complement strand
AATAACAGAATAATTCACTTCAGAGTAAAAAGCGTGGGGTGCATTTTACTATTTTTTTTCATAACTTTTCCCTCATAGATATTTACAAATGAAATAATTATAACATTTAATATACTAAGCACCCCACGCTTTTATTCTGAAGTGAATTATTCTTGTTATTATCTTAAATTTTATTATAATTCTATTTTGAGGTATATAATTATGATTCATTGTTTGACCTTTATTACTGTAATACAAACTCTTTGTAATGAAAAATTATTTTCTAATTTTTAGTTCGGTTGCATATAAAAGCGTGTTTTTTAGTTTTTTTAAACTATTATTTATTTTTCATTTTTTAGTTCGATATATCAATTAGTTTTCTGCGGACATGTGATATTGAAATGTTTCACGAACTATTTCGTAATCTAATCATTTCATTTAAAGCTTCACTGTTGCATGGGGTTTCAGAACGCAACTACTCCGAACAAGTTTCTGTCAGCCTTATGCTGAGAGTACGTCCGAAACTGCACGCATGCGCAGATCGCGCACTAGCTCTTTCTCTGTTACTCTCCTACAGAAAATCTATAAAGGAATTTATTTATCCTGGCGATCCTAATCAGAGATAACGGGATACTGTTTGCAGATTATTGCATTGTCATAGGTCCTTGATACGTGTGCAAAGTTTCAAAGAAATCGAATCGCTGGAAGTTGGTGAAAATTAAGCTTAAAGATTCCGTTACATACATACATACATACATACAACCCAAGCTAATAAAAGCGTGTTAAAAAAGGATAGGCTATGGGTATAATATAGGTTTCATATCAGGAATAGCTTAAAGGATATAAATCTTAGGAAATATACAGGGTGTTCTATTAAAATTATCAGGGTTATCATACTTAGAAGTTTAAATTTTACAGCACTTTAAACGGTTAAACAGAAAGTAGTATTATAATGGTCTCTAAAGGTAGAGTCTTTTAAAAGAACTATTTTAAGCATTTTAAATTTTTGCGATGTTCATTTGTTTTCCCATAAAACTGCATAATGTGCTGTCGTTTGGACGTTTTTAAACGCCATTTTCTCCAAAACCAAAAGAGTTAGGTTATGAATATATCTAAGGTTTTATATCAGGAATGATCTGTAGAATTCAAATTCTAAAAATATACAGGGTGTTCCATTTAAAATATCAAAGTTTATATCACTTCCGGTTAAACCGGAAGTAATACACAGATGCTATTATATCCAAAATTGGCATCCGATGATACAATATAACGTCCCTAAATTTGAAAACTATATGGTTGCACTGAAGAAAATAAATTGCTGGATAGCAATTTCGTTGTCACCCGGTATATACAAATGGTAAACCGTATGAGATTTTTGGCGTTTACGAATTAAAATTTTGGGAGATACATAAACACCGAGCAACGTTTTTATTTTTCAGACAAGGCTGTCCAATTTAAAAATCAAAATTTAGGCTAATTTCCAGTGAAACCGGAAGTCGTAAAGACTTATCGTTGACGCATAAAAAATATTACTCTAACAACCCTACCAACATTCGTCAGTATCGATAAAGAAATAAAAAATTGGCAGCCCGAAAGTAATCTTATGGACACCCGGTATAAACAATTTTTGTAAATTGAATTCTCTTTGTTAGTTTTAATGACCTAACTTTAAGAACACCCTGTATATCTAAACGTAATTTAAATGAAATAGCTACAAAATACCTAATTTTTTTTTATTATTTGTCAAGTCCCAATCGTATACCGCCTACCGGAATGAGTAAAACGTTTGTGAAACTCATACTTTATATACGTCAAACATAAATCAAGTTAACTACGGAAACTAAAACAAGTTATTTTACAGGAATCGTCTGAAGTTGAAACTTAGGAGACCTAGACCTTGGAAAGTTTCACGTCGTTGTCGTAACTTTTAACAAATTAATCACATTTGTCCTAGGGCTCGATAAATGCGAAATGTTCATTCGTACAGGGTATTCCATTTAAGAGGAAGAATGGCATATTTTTTGACTTTCCCCATATTTTTGAAGAAATTCAAGATAGCCAATCGATGTATTTTAGCTCTGAGAATTTAAAAATCGTATTTAAAAACAATTGCATGAAAAACAAAAGACTTACGCCATAAATGTTGTATTTTTAAAATGGAACAACCATATTTATTATTATATTTTAAAACTAGCTGACCCGGCAAACGTTGTTTTGCCATACCGAGTGTTATCGCCGGGTGGGACATAGAAATCCCATGTAATTTTAATGGGATCAATTATTAGCTCCCTAATTATTTTAGAGAAAATTCTATTGAAGTTTATTGAAGAGCATGCAAATCTACATTCATGGTAAAAACTTTAGATTTTTCAGTTAACCTGTTTGCTAGTTAGATGCTAATATATTTTTAAAAATTGTTACGTTATTATCGCCTCATATGTATGAACAACAATAAAAATACCAGTTAGTACGATTTTTGATAATAATAAAACACTAAATTTCAAAATGACAACGTAATGTCACGCTAACTGGTATTTTTATTGTTGGTCATAAATATGAGGCGATAATAATGTAACAATTTTTAAAAATATATTAGCATCTAACTAGCAAACGGGTTAACCGAAAAATCTAAAGTTTTTACCATGGACGTAAATTTGCATGCTCTTCAATAAACTTCAATAGAATTTTTCTCTAAAATAATTAGGGGAGCCAATAATTGACCCCATTAAAATTTACATGGGATTTCCTATGTCCCGCCCGGCGATGCAACACCCGGTATAAAATAATTTTTAAGTAATTTCCAGCCTAAAAATTTTAAAAATGTTATGGTGGACAACCCTTATCACTAAGGGGTATGAAAAATAGATGTTGGCCGATTCTCAGACCTAATCAATATGCTCACAAAATTTCATGAGAATCGGTCAAGCCGTTTCGGAGGAGTACGGGAACGAACATTGTGACACGAGAATTTTATACATAAGATTATATGGTCAATTCTAGTGTTTTTATTAACACGCTTTTATTAACTTGGGTTGTAACTATCTATCTATCCATCTGGCTGCCTATGTAACGGAATCTTTGAGCCTAATTTTAACCAACTTCCAGCTATTCGATTTCTTTGAAACTTTGCACACGTATTAAGGACCCATGACAATGTAATAATCTGCAAACAGTATCCCGTTATCTTGTTTTTGATCGCCAGGAAAAAAATTCCATTATATTATAAAAACAACACCTAGGTTGCCATCTGTTGGCAACATTTCAAACTTTGCTATTAAATGAAGAAGAAATTTTTAGTGGGTTGCAGTATGTTGGCAACGGTCCAAACATTGCCTGGATTGCCATCTGTTGGCAAAATTTCAAACTTTGCTACTTAGTGAAGAAGAAATTCTTTAGTGAGTTGCAATCTGTTGGAAAAATTTTAAAATTTGCTACTCTTGTTCATTAAAAAATTTTTTCGCCATTTTGTCAAGAGTAGCAAAAACTAAAAAAGGAAAAATAATTAATAGTTTAAAAACTAAAAAACACGCTTTTATATGCAACCGAACTAAAAATTAGAAAATAATTTTTCATTAAAAAAATATTGTCATTTCATAGTAAAAAGCGTGGGGTGCTTAATATATTAAATGTTATAATTATTATATTTGCCAATATCTATGATGGAAAAGTTATGAAAAAATAGTAAAAATGCACCCCACGCTTTTTACTATGAAATGACAATATTTTTTTTAATGAAAAATTATTTTCTAATTTTTAGTTCGGTTGCATATAAAAGCGTGTTTTTTAGTTTTTTAAACTATTAATTATTTATTAAAGGTACAACATGTTTATTTTTAACTGTTTTTAAGTTATTGACTCTTAAAAGCAGAGTTCCTTTATGAGAAGGGGTTTAGACATAAGCAAGACCGGTGATAGCTTTTGTCAGGGACGTGAGGGTGTGAGAATTACGATTTCGGTTGGCAGTTCTGTTCAAAGTTGGTAGCATTATCAGCTGATAACAGAGTCGTGCCTTGTCGAAGCTTTGTTTGGTAAAAACTGTGAAAATTTGCCATTTTCGTTTTGGTTGTATATTTTGCAAGGATTTCCAGTTGTTAATATTTTTGGTTAGTTTATAGAGACTTCGCATATAATTGGTTCGGACTCGTTTTATTTTAGAAAATTTTGAAAGTGTTTAGTCGTATAGTTTTCAGTCATTAGTGTTTCTATATACATATGATACAGATGAGTGTCCGCTAATTAATGGAACACAGAAAAACCACAGATTTCTTATGCGAAAATACTTATTTAGGAATTAAACAAACATACCTATATCCAAAAGTTAGGAAGATAAGAAATACTAGTAGTAGCTATTATTTTATTATCGTTTTAGGATTATTTATAAAAATATTTTGAACTTCTCAGTCCGATGTGCTTTAAGGCTTTATTGGCATACCAATAAGTTATAACTAGTTTTTAACTTTTTCCGTTTGGTATCGCCAGTGTAATTCAGGACTAGGTGTATGGACATCCGGTCCTCGTTATAACTAGTTTTAACTCAACTACACTATTTTCAAGGTCGTGAAGTTAGGTACATTTTATTAAAACGTTAATTTTTTTCGAAAAAGTATTTGGACCACTCGCATAGTACAAGATTATTATAAGACCACTCGTTCAAACAAGTATAGAAAACAAGAAACACAAAAATGTAGAAATTAAATTTATTTGTTTATAAATAAAAGCATAAAACCTTTTTTGCATTTTTGACATTTGTGACATAACTTATTTAAACGCGTTTGGCATCAAAACTTATTTGAACTTTTTTTTAACTTATTTCTACTATTTAATCCTCCCCTACAATCCACTACATTACACTTTACCCCTTGCCAAACAGAACTTTAAAAGCGTGTTTTTGTTAAACTACGTTTATTTTAATCGCACTGTATGAGTTGCTTTTGAAGGAGATAACATCTGAGATTGAATTACACTTTTACTAATTCTTGGTATTTTTGTTTTTACATAGTTTTTACCTAATTGTGTTGATATAGTTAGAACCATATTTATTTCATTCTAAAAGCGATGCCGCCAAGTACACAAAAAATGATAAAGTAAACAAACCTTTTCGAAAGCACATAGCCTCTGACAGAGCCTGATTACATATTTTTAGATAAATAAATAAAAACATTGCGAAAACACGTATCACGTACTTAAAAACATCCTCTTATTTCGTCTCTGGCGTTCCATAAAACCTGTAACGCGTGGCGTAGTCGTCGGGTTGAATATTTATTGCTGCAATAACAGGGTTTATTTGCTTTATCATTTTTGTGTACTTGGCGGCATCGCTTTCAGAATGAAATAAATATGGGTCTAACTATACCTAAATATATTTAAAGAAATAACAGTAGGTATAGTTAGAACCTCATTTAATTATTTTTGTAAGAGATGCCGCCAGGTACACAAAAAATGATAAAGTAAACAAACCCCTTTGTGAACAATGATTTACTGCAGCAGCAGATGTTTTTAAGTACGTGATACGTGTTTTCGCAATGATTTTATTTATTTATCTAAAAAATATGTAATCAGTCACTGTCAGAGGCTATGTGCTTTCGAAAAGGTTTGTTTACTTTATCATTTTTGTGTATAGTTAAGACCAGATTCTATTCATTCTGAAAGGGTTGCCGCAAAGTATCTAATGTAAACAAACCCTTTTGGGAACAATGATTTATTGCATCAATAAATAATACACCCGACGAATTTATAATTTTTACGGCACGTGTCAGCTGTTATAGCAGGACAGAGACGAAATAATATGATGTTTTGTAAGTACATGATACGCGTTTTAGCAATGTTTTTTTATTATTTTAATCTAAAAAATATGCAATTAGGCTCTGTCAGAGGCTATGTGCTTTCAAAAAGGTTTGTGTATAGAAGGAACAGTTTAAAAATGTAAATTCGGTGCTCTTTGATAAGAAAAAAATCACAAAAAGTTTAATGCAAATAAATCGGCATGCTTGTCTTCGCGGCCGCCTTTGCTATATTTCTTTTATGATATGCCGGTTAATGCAGCTGGTCATCGCACTATGGGATAGAAATTAATTTTTTTGGTCAAAATTCTGAAACTTACCAATCTAACTTAAAATGAGGTGCTTCTTACTGGAAAAATATTATAAATTATTACAAATGCTTTTTGGAAACCTAAAACTTATTATTTGTTATTATAAATTTACATCCCACTTAACATTATTATTTTTTATTGTACAAAATAAACTAAAATGTCAGCTTGTTTGGTTAATTCGGTAGTATTCTAATCAATAATCCGATTATTATTATGCTCATATGATATACAGGGTACGACAATAGGTATGATTTTTTTAAATGAAATACCCTGAATATTATATCACCACCAAAAAAATCTTTTAAAATGCTTTAAAGAAATACTACATTTGATGTGGTCTATCTCAATTAGTTTCGGAAATATGACCATCCAAATCTGAAAAATAACTTTAAATTATTCTTAGAAGCGTAATAGAGATACATCTTCCCAACTTTTTTATTTTTTAACGTATAAAATAAATAAAAATACTATTTTGTTGGGTAGATTCTGTAGAATCCATATCTTTCATTAGAATGCTTTTATCTTTTAGGATATACAGTGTAGGACAAAACATATTAAATTTTAAAATTGAAAACCTTGTAAATTATAAAAAAATTGTATCTGTCCTTACACTCAGAAGTAGCAAAAAGTAGGAAGGCAATTGTAAGTACAAAAACTGATAAAGAAAAAGGTAAAAAAATCTTTGATAAAAGTAGCGAGACTTCATGAGACTGCATCGGAAACACAACAATAGCTCTTATTATTTAAACTCTTTTACTTTTTTAGTAAATAAAGCTAATAATAAACTAAGTAGATTAAATGTTGTATATTTATGTTTACTTAAAACACATTTTCAAGTTTCTTATTACCCCAATAGAAGTCGTCATATCCTTTTATAATTTTGCGTACATGTAGTTTGAAGTATCTACTTTGAAATACACAGCAGGAGCCATTAAAATTTCAAAGTTGCTTTTTGGCCAAAATAATGGATTTCTATCTCATAGTGTATCGGCGCGTCGCTGTAAAGGATAGCGGCGCCTTTGTATTTAATAGTCCGATTGCAGGCGGCCTTTTTTATGTTTTGTTGTATTATGTTCAAAGGGTACCGAATTTGCGCTTTTAAATTGTTCTTACTATACTTTATCATTTTTTGTGTACTTGGCGGCATCGCTTTCAGAATGATTTAAATGTGGTCCTAACTATTTTTAGAAATATCCGAGGTTAGGAAGTGTGCATAAGAATAGCACACTATTGGATAAGTACACAATCAACGACCAGACTATATTTCATTAATCATTATCAATTTGATAAATGACCTGCGAGGAAAATGATTTATTTTGGTAAACATTCATTCAATTAACTCGGACCAGTAATTAAATAAGTATTCATTTCAGTGATAACTCTAAACTGCTTTTAACCATACATCATGCTGTGTGACGAGTATTCCTAACCATTAAGCGTGTATCCATTATTAAAAAGTGTTTAAATCTCTATACAGTTATTAGATATAAATTTGTAACTCTTTATATTGTTAATGACAGTTAAATTAATTTTAACAATTTACTTATTTTATGTTTTTCTATAATCAGTTGATTTCTTGTGAAAAAATAAATAGTATACCATTTTTTGAAATACCCCGTATACCACTGAAAAAAATTAATATCCTATCAGGCCCGTATAGTAAGAACATTTTAAAAGCGCAAATTCGGTACCCTTTGAAAATGATACAAAAAACATAAAAAGGCCGCCTGCAATCGGACTATTTTATACAAAGGCGCCGCTATCCTTTACAGCGACGCGCCGATATACTATGGGATAGAAATCCATTATTTTGGCCAAAAAGCAACTTTGAAATTTTAATGGCTCATGCTGTGCATTTCAAAGTAGATACTCCAAACTACATTTACGCGAAATTATATAAGGATATGACGACTTCTATTGGGGTAATAAGAAACTTGAAAATGTATTTTAAGTAAACATAAATATACAACATTTAATCTATTTAGTTTATTATTAGCCTTGTACTAAAAAAGTAAAATAGTTTAAATAATAAGAGCTATTGTTGTGTTTCCGATGCAGTCTCGCGAAGTCTCGCTACTTTTGTCAAAGATTTTTTTACCTTTTTCTTTATCAGTTTTTGTACTTTTTGCTACTTCTGAGTGTAAGGACAGATACAAGATTTTTTTACAATTTACAAGGTTTTCCATTTTAAAATTTAATATGTTTTGTCCTACACTGTATATCCTAAAAAGATAAAAGATAAAGCATTCATCATCATTTCATGAAAGATATGGATTCTACAGAATCTACCCAACAAAACAGTGTTAATATCTATTTTATACGTTAAAAAATAAAAAAAGTTGGGAAGATGTATCTCTATTACGCTTCTAAGAATAATTTAAAATTATTTTTCAGATTTGGATGGTTATTTCCGAAACTAATTGAAATAGACACGAGATAGATATTTTTTAAAGCATTTTAACAAAAAATTTTTGTGGTGATATTTTATTTAAGGTATTCCATTTAAAAAAAATCATACCTATTGTCGTACCCTGTATATCATATGAAATAATAATCATCGGATTACTGATTAGAATACTACCGAATTAACCAAACTAGCTGACATTTTAGTTTATTTTGTACAATAAAAAATAATAATGTTAAGTGGGCTGTAAATTTATAATAACATATAATAAGTTTTAGGTTCCCAAAAAGCATTTCTAATAATTTATAATATTTTTTCCAGTAAAAAGCACCTCATTTTAAGTTAGATTGGTAAGTTTCAAAATTTTGTCCAAAAAAATTAATTTCTATCCCATGGTGCGTGACCACCTGCATCAACCGGCACATCATAAAAGAAATATCGCAAAGGCGGCAGCGAAGACAAGCATGCCGATTTATTTGCTTTAAACTTTTGTGATTTTTTTCTTATCAAAGAGTACCGAATTTACATTTTTAAACTGTTCCTTCTATACCATAGGTGTCGGGTTTTTTGAATGATATCCAAATACCGAAAAATGCAGGTATCGCCTTTTACAGCACAACACGAAGGACGGTATACAACTAACTACAACCATTAATATTACATTTATTATCACAGCCATTGAAAAGTGATCAATTAATGTAAATATTTCTCTCCTGATAAAAACATTTGCCGATTTACTGTATTCTTAAAAAAACTAATAAGCAAAATAATTTGTTTCAGATCACTTCCTGTTCCAAGGCGGCACACACCCTACTTTGGCCAACCCGACTATCGGATATATGAATTAAACAAAAGGCTTCAGCAGAGGACGGAGGTAAGGATAGTAAGTTTTATCTATTTTTAATATATCTTTTTTGTTTGTCTGGTTTTAAGTGGCTTGGTTCCCCAATTACATTTGATTTAAACGTTTCCTTAATGGCACCGGCTAAACAACCGCCGCGCCGACGGTTTTGCTCGATTATAAGAAAAAACCACCATTCGGCGGTTTTTTATATCTACTTATATGAAACCCGCCGAAAATTATAATTTATTTGTTTTTACCGGCGGTTTTTACTTATTTTATCGATAGAAACTGCCGTCCGGCGGCTTTGCTTATAATAACCATTGAAAACCGCTGAATAATAGTTAAAGTTAACCCAACCTTAATAATTATTTCTTTTATTGTTTAATTTTATTTTTATTATTGATCAACAAACAAGGCCAGGAGGCACGTTTGACCAGTGCTGGATTTATATTTTTTACAAGTGTAGGCCACTTTTTTCCACCGTCCCAAGTACCTTTCTAAGATATTAATTTTTATAATATGAACGTAGGAAAGAAAATAAAATTAATTAAAAGAATGAATTAGGCATTAGGAAAGGGCATTAAAAAACAAGAATTACAATTTTTACTTTTTTTTCTTTTTATACTTTGACGTGACGTCTTATAATTCTATGGCCCCGGCTGCACGCGCCAAAAAACATGACTCATACGGCGTTACCTCACGCGTTCCATTTAAGGCTTGAAGTGCAAGCGAGAGCGCGGCACGAGCGACAAAGAGGCACAATCTCCGTGTTCGCGAGCGGTCGACATCTGTTTCGCTCCTACTTGAGTGAGCGTGCAGTGAAATATGAATGTGGTGTCAATTATTGTTTATAGCAACGATAATTGCGGCGATAAAGGTAACGATTCTTTCGACGTTGTCACGTTGGGCATTTCTTTGATGTTCCCCACTTTTATTTGTCTAACGAATCAATTTAAAACAGTAAATTTTTAGGATATAAAATTGATGCGTAAATACCATATTTTAGAGTGAAATTGACAGGTCAAAGTTTTAAAATGGCGACTGGGCGCCATCTTGGGAAAAAAATTAAATGGAAAGAATGGCCTTGTGGCATCTTTAAAGCTCCTGATGAGTACTTTATAATACTAGAATATAAAGTCAATAACTTTACCTAATACAAAATGGCGGTACTTTAAATATTACCTAAATACATAATTGAGATGCCCATATTTCCAAACCCAATAGAGTTGGAAGTACTTAATGTGGTATTTTCTTAAAGCTCCTTTAAAAATCTTTTAATGATAATATACTATACAGGGTGCCTCATTAAAAAAATTTGTACTTATTTAGGCAAGTTTTATAGTACCGCCATTTTGTATTAGGTGAAGATATTTACTTTATATTCTAGGGTTATAAAGTACTCGTCAGGAGCTTTAAAATAATGTGCCACAAGACCAGCCTTTCCATTAAACTTTCTTTTTCCAAGATGGCGCCCAGCGGCCATTTTGAAATTTTCATCTGTCAATCTCACTCTCAAATATACTATTTATGCATCTATTTTATATCTCAAAGGTAAACTTTTTAAATTAATCCGTTCAAAAAGTAATTAGGGGGGACATTAAAGAAATGTACTGTATAAAATAAATATAAAAAAATAAAAATGAATTCATTACAAAAGCAACGAAACCACCGTAGTGGTGCAATTATAATTAAAGCTTTTAGCAGAGTATCATAAAGTATAGCTAAAACAATTTTTTGTATAGGTACCGGGTGTTGCTCCGTCGAGCGGGACATAGGGAATCCCATGTAAATTTTAAAAGTGGTCCAATATTGGCTCCCCTAATTATTTTAGAAGAAAATATTATTAGGATTTTTTAAAGAGCACGAAAAGTTGTACCCAGTATACAAATTTAAGCTCTTCTCAGTCCGCCAGCTAAGAGATAAATGCTAAAATAAGTTACGAATCTCCTATCTTCTTACGCGTCTTGTATTATTAGGTTTATAATAAAATACTAGAAAAATTATTTAACCTCTTACTCTCAAGTTGTCAGAGCAATGTCACATCATTTTTAAATAATGAACTACCTAAAGCAAGAAAAAAATCACTATTATAAAATGGTTTTACAAGGGAAATAGTTATCGAAGAGTAGCGGACATGTTTGCAGCCTATTTTCCCAATAGGCCAATACCAAGTAAATCGACAATAGAACGGACGATAAAAAATTTGAAACTACAGGCACAGTAATCAATAATTGCAAATGTGAAGAAAATCGACGTGATCTTTCGCCAAACGATTTTTTTCTATTGGGACATTTAAAAACTAAGCTACCAATAAAAAATATAAAAATTTAGTCCAGCTAAGGAATGCTATTTCCGCTGAATGTGCCAGAATATCGATGTACCAACTAGCCAACGTAAGAAATAAGTTTTGTAATCGTTTGGGTTATTGTCTGGCAGTTAATGAAGGAATAATTGAACATTTGATTGAATCCTGATATTTTCGTCATAAATTGATTTCTAAATGTAGAAAAAATTGTTTTATTGTCTTGCGTAACTGTGAGTGCATGTGTTGGAATTAAGCTGTAAACTAAAATAAAATGCGAGGATTCTTTTGAAATTCCCGTATAAAATTGTTCAGTTTTGGCAATGACATTATAAATTAATGATCTAAATTGTCACTGATAAATTGATATGGTGTTTTTATTATTGATTTCTAGAGTACAGGGTGCATAATGAGATACTACGTTGCAGAAGTATTAAGCAGTTTACGCTTTACTGGTTGGTTGAAAAATGCTCAAATTTTCATTTTGGGTGGAACTTACTGTGCTCTTCAATAAATCCCCATAGCATTTTTTCTAAAATACTTAGGGGAGCCAATATTTGACTACTTCAAAATTTACATGGGATTCCCTATGTCCCGCCTCGACGGGGCAACACCCGGTATATCATAGTTATTATAAAAATAATATTCTACACATTTAATGTTTTAAGTCCTATTTCCAAATATTTGTCGAATGCTGGCAGGGACTAGATTATGCATCTTGGGACCTACGTACAATATTGATTTCAGGCTCAGTGTTTTATATTTACAGGACAATATTAAATTATCCTGCAATATTATATAATAAATAAAATATTATTTATTTTTCAGGATAGTGATAATCTTTGGTGGGATGCCTTTGCCACGGAGTTCTTTGAGGACGATGCCTCACTTACGTTAGCATTTTGTTTAGAAGATGGTCCGAAACGATATAGTAAGTTTACTTTTTGTAATTCAGGCATAAAATAGTGTGCTACAAACCGTAAATACAGGGTGCGTTTTTTCAATCTTACAATGGCTATATGTTCTAAACCAAGGGAAATATTAAAAATACCGTTTCTATAATAACCGGGGGTGACATATTTTTGAAACACCTCTATCAACTCCTTAAGCTGCACCCCCAGTCACTTAAAAATCCTTAACGGCAACACCCCTTTTGTTGCACCTCTCTAAAAATCTTATGAAAAATGCCTTTTCTTGGTTATTAAAGTAAAATCAAATATTACCCTTTAATTTTAGAAAAATCATACTTTATTATTCATAAAGATTACCAGAAAACGTTCAATTAAATTAATTTAAAATTAAGTGAAAATTATTATTTAATTAAAATATTAGCTTTGTTCGCGGGTCTAGTAATGAACCGATTCTGAACCAGAACCCAACTGGTTTAGAATTAAAGCGCATGTCTAGTTATTTATTAGTTCGGAATTTTTATTTACCGCGAACGATTTTCTATACAGCTGAGGATGTATTCTAACCTAGCCTTTTGGTTAGGATTTTTCATGGTTAAATTGGGTACAATACAAAAAAAAATAAATTCAAACAAAAAGGTAAATTGGTATTCTGTCCAATGCCACTCGAGGTCTCTCGGCGGAAGACGAGGAATTCCCTGCCTCCTCTCGTTTTTAAGATAAGTATGTGTATTTAACTAGAGATAAAATTCAGACAACTAGTATTGGTAAAATCTTGTAATATTGTCTATATTTTTTAATTAAATCTTTATTTATTTCATTGCATACATACATTCATACGGAATACAATTAAAAATCCTTTGTTTATATACGCTCAGAATCCCAAAAATATAAAAAAAAATATTCAACAGGTATTTTAACCCGCATAAAAAGTGGCAGAAACAAATAAACTGTAATACAACGGTTTATTTCTGTACCACAAAAACAGAAAACAGCTGACAATGTCGACAATGCGCATGAAATTCCGAACTGAACTTTTAATTCCAATAAAAATCCCAGGACTGCCAATCAGGTTACGAACCGATAACGAACTGATTCCATTGTAACCCGCGAACACAGAACTGTTACTAAAAATTCAGGATTTTACTAACCGCGAACGCTGCTTTTTCACTGCGCATGCGAATAGTCCAAGAACCGGTTCAGAATCAAACCCGCGAACAAAGCTAATACTTCCTGTAGAGCTAGCCCGCCCCCATAAGAAGTTCTGGTTAGTTCGGTTGCTTTGTTCGCTCAACAACAAAAACCAGCAGCGGGACTCCGTGCTCTATAGAATTCTACACCTCGCTTTCTATCGCAGATTTCTACTCGAGAAGTCGATAATTATTGCACTTTTTAGTACTCTGTGTCACAATAGACTAAACATCGGAAATGTTCGTAAAATGTTCCCCACTGTAAATAATTTAAATCAGTAAAGCAAAAATATGTGACCGATTTATCTAAACTAAAAAAATTAATAACGAATTAAATTTATACAATTGTGAATCTCTGCAAAAAGGTCACATTGGTTGGACAATAAAAACAATTTTTTTGCGTTTGCTGATTGAGAAAATATAGCCATTGTAGGTTTTAAAAACACACCTTGTATAGTTCCCCCGCAAAATTTTGTTTTATATTGTATTCACGGAAAAAATGGGAAAAACTTCTGATTTCTGATTTTACTCTGAGTGTTTTTAGTAAAAACTGAAAACTGATACATTTCTTTTTAGCAATCGGGAGGACGTTAATACCAAGGTATTTTAGAAGTATATTTGAAGGGGGAGTGACGGAATTGTATTATAATATGAAACATCCAAAAGAGTCCTTCCACAACACTAGTATTACCCTAGACTGTGATCAGTGCACTATGGTTACGCATCATGGTAAACCATTGTTTACTAAGGTGAGTACTCACTACATTTTGTTATAAGCAATAAAAATAGGTGACTTGGCAACATTGCAGTTGCAATTTAGCGCCCTTTTCGGGAACTTTTGAACCCTTTTGGGCCGGTATGACATTTTTGGTCATATTTTGGTTGGTCTGGTTGCAGTTGCATATTTATTGTTATTTCTAAGGATTTGTTGGAAAAAATAAAAAAATTATTACATCTACAACCTGTGTTAAGTATTTTAGTATTTGTCATCATATACTCCGTTCAGGTTGTTCTACCGATACCACAAGAGTCAAACGAGTGCTTATAGTAATTTGACTACCGGGGTATTTATATTTGGCAACGCTGCGTAAAAACAATAGAAATCATACGCAAAATCTACTGCACAAGCATCTTTAAAGAAGTCATAAGTTTTAAATTGTTATGTTTATTTACTAATAAAATATCTAAACCACCCTTATCATATCAACAAAAAAAATTCTTTGAAAAGGCAAAACAGTCACTGAAAAAATTTGTAAAACAAGGTCAAGTAGCATATAAATTTAAGGATAAACATGGAAAGTTTCTGTCACCTGACCTGTCCAACTAATGTAAATATTATGGTCGTCGAATTAAAACGACTCGGAAAAAACATGATTCCTAATTATTGCGGATATTTATTATCACTCATTGAATCTTGTACCTAACCGAAAAACGTATTGGACTGGCATCAATTTTATGTCCCCATATACCGTATTCGATAAACTTTTTCGGGCGCATCCCAACCTTTCGGCGGCGTTGCCACATGTCAGTCACATAGCATATTTTTTTCAATTATTTACTAAGTACTCCTATCACAAGCTCTGAAGGTCGGATTTTAATTAGCCAAAATGTTCAGAATTGTCTTTTCTTTCGTTGATACAACTTTTATTGAAATCTGAACATCAGTTTTTTTAAGTAAAATAAAATCTGCGATTTCCCATAAGGATCAATGTTAAAAGCAATTATTTTATAATATTCATAACTTTTTTTCAGTTCTCTGTAGACCTTTCAAAATGTAACTGGTTTATTCCATTTAAAACATACGTCACTCGTGCTGTAACTCTTGTGTTTTTGTTTCAAATTTTTTCTGATTAGATTATTGAATTCTACGGAAAAATACACTGGCGTTCAAGTTTATACAAGAGAATGATTTAGTCTAGCCTTTTTGATAAACCATTTAAAAAATTCAAAACTAAAAAAAAACAAGCTTTTCCATGTTAATCATATGGGAAATTAAAATGTGTCAGGCGGCACCAGAGACAACAATGAGACGAGCAACTAAATGTAAATAAATTATCCGAGAGAGAGATAGCTGCTGGGCCTTCCTTGTCTGTCTTCAAGGAAGGTAAACGCAGATGGCGCGTGAATCGACTTTATCGTTTGCCCGCCAAATTCAAATTATGTAAGTAGCTGTGCTATTTTTGCCCTTAATGTTAGGTACTTGTTTTTGTTTCCTATTAATATAAAATATTAGGGTTTAGTTCAATAATTACACACACCTAATTAAAAATGTCATTTATTTGGTTTTTATAAAGATTTTTTTTTACAGATAACAATGTCAATATTACCTTAAATTATCTGTTGAAAAGCACAAATTTAATATATACACTGTGATCACTAATAAAAGTCAATATTCAAAGTCCAATTAAAGGTAAAAACCACGAAACACACAATAAATCACAGAAAATGTAAACAAACTGTCCAAACAAATCGGCCATTGAAAAATATCAAACACAAATATCGAATATTTTTTTATAACATTTCAGCGTGACTGCCTGCGGCAACGTTGTCAAGTTAAAAATATTCGATTCATGGTATATTTTCTTTCTCTTAATTAGATGTGAGCCAAAAAGGACATAAAGTTTACATGCAGAAATTGTAAACAACTTGGCAACCAGGGCAAAGCGATGATTGCTCCATCTACGATAGCCTGCCATGATGAAAGACAAAGACATATTTATTGGAACTTGCGAAGAAAGAGATAAATACAATGGACAAATTGTTAGGACCAGTTACGCGTCTCATTGTTGTCTCTGGCGTAGGGTTGCCATTTTTAGAAAACCAAAAGCGGGAGGTCATTGTCACGGAGTTTTAAAAAAAACGGAGATTTTTTCCTGAGCATTCGCCATTTCACCGTAAATTTTATTACTTTCCTATATCCGCGAACAATACCAAACACTGCCGGGAATAATACCAAGCGCCGTGCCCCTGCGTATTAAAGCTAGGGAATTTTCTTTGTTAGCTGCTTACAGCAGCTGTAAGCACTTTCATTTTTTCACAAACCAATGACGTCAGTCTTACAGCAGCCCACAGCAATTGTTAACGACCTTGGGAGATGTCTATAACCACTGTACGTCTAACAGGTTAAAAAACAAAGAGGGGGAAATATAGCCGAATTTGAGGTTAGGAGTCAAACAAAATTGACTAAATGTATACTAATAATAATAGTCTATGTCGTTGGTCTGTGTGGAAAACCATGTTAAGGATTAATTTAACCGCAATTGAAGGTATTCGCATTTTTGTTATAAAACTGTAGTTACCATTTTTTAGGTTATATTCATCAATTTTAGGCGAAGAACCAATTCTAAAACGGTATTTACCAATCGGCTATGTTGACGTTGAAACAATGTATTTATTATACGTCAAAGTTGTCACCAATTAATACCGCGGTTATAATTGGTTGAACGCCTAAAATTGATGATTTTTTTTTAAATATCATTTGTTATTGGCGGTAAGCGCTTTTATTTTTTCGATTCACATTATAATCACGTCATCTGTTAAACAAGCTTGTTAGTAGCTGTAAGTCAGAAGAATTAGAAAAATATCCCTCTAGTAGGCGATAAATTAATAAACCCGTGGTTCCGTTTTTGAAACCAATCACTGATGTGTCCGCGCCGATGATTTACCGGAAGCGCTGTTGTCAGATTGTTTATAATAAATTATTACATAGTATAGTGACTTTTTTTATTTAATTTTTTTAAATTTTAATCTGGTAGTAGGTAATGTTTGAAAAGCGGGAGTTTTTACTATTTTGTGGGGAGGCGGGAGACATGTCAGAAAAGCGGGAGACTCCCGCCCAAATCGGGAGGGTTGGCAACCCTACTCTGGCGGCACCTCCTAACATTAATATTAAGGGCTGTAGCTTTCACAGGATTTTTTTCATCATCTCCAACAATATTTTCAATATAATTAAGAAAAAAAATTGTCGATTTTTTTAATCAGTCTTTTATATTCTAAAATTTAAAATGATTTGAATATTAGCCGTTTTACTTAAAACTCTTATATATTTTTCAGGTGTGTACAGAAGGCCGCCTAATTTTAGAATTTACCTTTGACGACCTCATGAGGATAAAATCGTGGCATTTCGCTGTGAGGAATCATCGAGAGTTAATACCACGATCGGTAGTTGGAATGCATTCGCAACAGGACCCCAGTATGCTGGATCAACTTAGTAAAAATATTACGAGGCAGGGCATTACGAATTCTACTCTTAATTATTTAAGGGTTAGTATTTAGTTTACACTACCTACTTTGTCAAGAAAAAATTAAATATTTTTTATTACTATTAACTCCCGAAGCCAAATATCTATCTAACACCCACACACGAAATAAAGGTACTTTACTCTTAAGCAAAAACCAAAGTCGATTGATGAGATAAGGTCACGACATTCGCCATATTATATAAGATTTCACCAAACATACCTAATATCCAATAGTTTATAATAAGGAAGATAAGTGTCATAGTAAAAAGAAAAAGTAAATTTATTTCGATAATTGTTCCCCCTTTTTAAATATCTTAATAAAACGGTATCTAGTGGTTTTTAAACATTAGCTTTTCAGATCGAATATTAATTTTTGTGTGTAGACTAGAGGGCAATGGGTACACTATTTAAAATTCTCTAAAACTACCCAATTTTTTGTTACTACTCTGTATGTATGAAAACTAGTAAGCTTCTCTATGCTTTCTGCACAAAAAAGGTATTCTTAGTAAGAATCGGTCTTGATAACCGTTTTTAAGGTATTCACGTTTTAGTTGTTCAGTGCACCCGAAAGTATGTATGTACGTTCAATAAAATTGTATTAGCTATAACTACAACTGCGCAGATATAAATATCTGATATCTAAAAACTCCTGGATACCGAGTTTTATTAAAATGTTTAAAACATATCAAAAATTATCGAAATGCATGAATAAAAAATATTTATATCTCTTTAACACCCCATATCTTCCTTATCATTAACTTTTGGATATAGGTATGTTTGTTTAAATCCTAAATGGGTATTTTCGCATAAGAAGTCTATGGTTTTTCTGTATACCATTAATTAGCGGACACTCATCTGTATCATATGTATATAAAAACACTAATGACTGAAAACTATTCGACTAAACACTATCAAAATCTCTAAAATAAAACGAGTCCGAACCAATAATATGTGAAGTCTCTAAACTAACCAAAAACATTAACAACTGGAAATCCTTGCAAAATATACAACCAAAATGAAAATGGCAAATTTCCACAGTTTTTACCAAACAAAGCTTCGACAAGGCACGACTCTGTCATCAGCTGATAATGCTACCCACTTTGAACAGAACTGCCAACTGAAATCGTAATTCTCACACCCTCACGTCCCTGACAAAAGCTATCACCGGTCTTGCTTATGTCTAAACCCTTTCTCATAAAGAAACTCTGGCAAAACCATTTGTGGCCAAACTTCCTTGATGGCTGAAATTATTTGATATCCTATGATTATTTTAAGGGTACTAACCAGAACTAACCATGCAGAACTTTTTACAAGGCATAACTTTTTTTATAAAATTAATAATAAAGAAGTTTTTCACGTGACGCCATCTTACGTCGACACACTGTATAGAATTTTTCTAGTCCTGAAAACTTGAAACAATGTAGGTTACAACGTTGTTGAAGTCGACTCTTTAAATAATAATAAAAATAAGAAAATATGTGGTCCGGTTATTTAGCCACCATATAGGTTCAAGAAAAAATTACTTAAAACTTTAACCACCAACACAGAAGCAATACCAAATTATTTTTTGCTATTGTGACGTTGAATTTGAATTATATATAGCCATTTTTCGTCACTGGGGCAAATGTACCATATGGAACTATCTTCTTGGACCATGAGACCGGTGGACCATCAAAACTAACTTTGCATTTTTTTAAAACCAACTTAACTTATTTGACTAACTAAGTTTAGTACGGGCATACCCCCCACTCGGAGTAGCCCGTACGGGGCTTAACTAAAACTTTAACTTTATGCCTGACTTCACTAACTACTTCTTATCTAATAATCCCCCAACTTCTTTTCTCTCTTTTTAAATATCAAATTTTCCCGGTTTGTTTTACATTTCTACTCTACCCAGTTTGTTTAATGTTTTTATTTTATTATTATAAGAGTAACCTAGAAAATTGTTTGATTTATACTTTTTAAACCTTGACACCTCACGTATATTTTTATGTACCAAATTTCCCAATGTTAAGTAACCCAATTAAAATTTAAATTTCCCAAAAATGTATATTTTTAAAATTCCCAAAATGTATACTTTTTTATACTAGGTGTTCACACTATTATCTTTTTCGATTTCAGAACTGGTATTTTTTTTTTTTTTTTAATGGGATAGAAGTTTTGCTTCTAGAAGCAGTATTAACTTCAATTTTAATTAGTGGCGGCTTATGCATTGGACAACAGGGGAGGCTATAAAGACTATATACACACAGAAAAAAACGGTAATTTTTTGGGGTACCGCACCTATTTAAAGCAAAAAACGTAATATTTGCATAAATTCAAACAAAAATTGTGTATTGCCGCATTTATGATTAAATTTTAAATTATACGCATAAAACTGACCTTTAAAAATACCAAAACAAGAAAAAAGGTTGGCTCTCAGTTGTCTAATATAAATGAACTCTTCTCATTTAATGGGGCCGGTTAACCAATCGAATTTATTGTACCAACTTATATTCAATCCTCGATTTTGTCGATTATCTAACGCCTTAATTGAAATCATAATTTGGTTGAGGCCTTCCCAGAGTTTTAATAATGTAAAATTTATTATCATAAGATAAAGAAATATTTTTACTAGTCTCGGCCCGTCACGCCATTTGGAATAACTTAATTAAAACAAAAACAAACACACAAGTGACATGAGCACTAACGAAGACCAACTGAGGCTAGCCTCCACCGAGGGTTTAATTTAGGCGACGATAATTAAAAAGTGGGACGTTTGCCTCTGTTTGAACGGGCTCGCGAAGCTGTGTTTTGAAAGCGATGTAGTATCGGCCGGAGGCTTGCCTCCCTTGCTACGTATGGCATTTATTATTTCGGGTTGATGGTTTCTTCGTTATTCTAAATTTTCGCGGTTCGTGGGCGGTTTGATGCAGTGTGGTAGTTAGTGATAGGGTTAATTCGGGCATAATATGTATTTATATTAGAAATTAATTGATAAAGTAATGAATACCCAAGCATTTTTAGAAAAAAAATAGTCATGATTATTTGTCAATATTTTTAAATTTATTGCGATGAATAGCCTCAAATTTTATGGGAGGCTAAGCCTCCTTGCCTGCTTTGACGAGCCGCCGCTGATTTTAATAGTGCCATTATTTACCTACTGTGTACTCTGCAAAACATCCTCATTGATCAATACATGAATATTAATGATTCATTTTTTTTAGCTGTGTGTGATATTAGAACCAATGCAAGAATTAATGTCACGGAACAAGGCGTATGCTCTCAGTCCGAGAGATTGCCTAAAAACGACACTATTCCAAAAGTGGCAACGGATCATCGCCCCGCCTGGTACGAGAGGTACCACTTTTACTTTGCACTATAGGATTATTCATTTTTGCTCTACTAATTACGATACTGGAAAAAATGTATGCGTGAATGCCTGGAGTCAATAGAGTTTCATATTTGGTTAAATAAAATATCAATTAGGATAAAAGATATTTCTTAAAATAAACTTGTTTGGGAATGCATTCAGGTTAATATGTTAAAGAGAAAATTTTATGCCCTTTTCCATTTAACCATTTTGACGTTTCTGTTGGTAAATGTAGGGGGTCCCAAAATTTGTCCCTTTAAAAATAATAAGTATACAAATAAGGGATGCATAACTCCTTTGGGTGGCTCGGTTTAACTGAAATTCATTGTATTTTAAAATATAATTCAATATTTAAAAACAGCTATACAGGGTATTTTTAAGTTGGCATTTTCCCTTTAACACTGTATAAAATGCGACAAATTTCGATATTTTTTCAAATAAAATTATGTCAGAAAATACCTTTTATCCTAGCTTTCCTAATACTCCAGATAGGTATTTTTACAAAATTTGGTACACTTCTTTTGACCATTACATTACATTTTTTCCTGTAAGAGTTTTAAAAATATTACCGGTGGCGTTCGAACAAGATTTGTTTTTATTAATTAAAAAAAAAAAAAATAGTACGTCATTCCATATTTCGCGAATCAATATTATTTTTGAAATACTCATTTACTTTAGGGTTAATTTGGTCTCATAATATTTTTTGCCTACGAGGAACGGTTCTTCTTTAATAAAATAAAAGCCATTTTGATCCATAGCAAAATTGCTAAAATCTGATATGGTGTTTTGTATGTAAAATTCGTTTTTGTTAAATTTGTATTAAATTAAGGTAAAATACTTACATTACTACAATTTTAATGTCATTAAAAAGTTTTTGCTCTTGAGAAGCTATTACACAGTCAAGAACCTAACTTAGAAATAAAATATCATATCCATTTTGCGATTTTCCTCTGCATCAAAATGGCTTATATTGTTTTAAACGAAAACCGTTTATTGTACGAAAAAATATCAAGAGACCAAATTAACCCTCCAAGTAAAAAAGTATTTCAAAAATAATATTAATTGGAGGATGAAGCAATGGCGTACTGTTTTTTTCTTTAAAAATATTAAATATATATTTTCGAACGCCCCTGCATAGGCGCAATTTGGGGGGTTAGGGGAGGGCTTAGCCCCCAAATAGGAAATAAGACAAATTTAGCCCTCCCCAAAGCTCTCAGTATCCAAGCCGAAACTTATGTAACTAAAACCTAAAAGCGATAAGATAAACTGATTTTTATGTCAATAGTGCCACTTTTACCTAACAGTAGGTCATTTTTGTGGCAGTAATGACAAATAAATCCCTTTATCTTAATCCTATTTTTTTGCAAAGTCACGAAGCTTGCCTCATACCTTTCGGAACTACCAAGACTCCAGCCCCCTAAAAACCAAAGCCAATTACGCCTATGCGCCCCTGGTATTTTTTACAGCAAAAAAACTAGTGTAATGGTCAAAAGAAGTATATCAAATTTTGTGCAAATATCTAAAGTAGTGGAAAAGTTATGATAA
The DNA here is from genome assembly GCA_014170235.1 of Listronotus bonariensis. NCBI lineage: Eukaryota > Metazoa > Arthropoda > Insecta > Coleoptera > Curculionidae > Listronotus > Listronotus bonariensis. Next base: position 72,236 of record JACEGR010003965.1, on the reverse strand, counting down.
AATAGGTACTTTTTTCTTAAAATTTTCACACTCTGTATCTTGAAAATAAAGCATTTTTGAACAAAACTGTTATTTGAAAAAAACATATTTTCTTGCATTTTATACAGTTTTACAAGGAAATATATCAACTTAAAAATAATCCTGTATATTCATCATTTAATATTTTGGGATACAGAAGAAGATATCCTATGTGTAAAACCCTTAATGAGTTTTTCCACAATAAATTAAAGTTTGTATAAGCTTTAGTAGTGGTTACTACTTTAACTTAAACAAAACCAAATATAAACTTTGTTGCAGAGAAAGCAAGTTATGTGCGTAAAGAATGAATGCGTTGATTTAAAAATGCAAATTATATTATTTTTTAAGGCTTTTAGTTCTACATATCCCATTCAAGAAAGTGTTTACTGACAAATTGTACATAGGTGTCGTAAGTTTTTGAACAATTTAATATTGCATAATAAATTATTAGGTATTGCAAAAATGAAAACAATCCTGATGAACTTAACCAAATGCACGTTAGTTTTTAGTTTATCAAAGAGGTAATGCAAATAGTTAGAATTGTTATATGTTTTAAATTATCGGTAATAGTTCGATATAGCGGTTTTCGCTATTATAAGAGATTTTCGAAAAATTCTTTTTCAGGGCGTTTCTATAGGGCGATTATGACACAAATCTGTGTGCGCGTTTTCCAAAATCCATTTCTATAATTTATTATTAATAAAAACATATTTACGGGACGGTGGAGTGAACAGGGGTGCTGGGTGGGGACAAAACAGTATAAATCCAACGTCAAACACAAGAAAACATTAATACACTGCACTCGGGGCACATGAAAAATGTAAATTAATTTTGAAAAGTATTAAATTTTTCGAAAAACTATCCCACACATATGAGATATCTCGTCCGCCATTAATTAAAGAAGGAAAATTCATTTTGGTCAGCTGATAACATGATGTTCGTCATTATCAAAATGACAGTCTTGATAGAAGCAGCGTTGCCAAACTTCTTATGAAGAATTAACATCAAGCCTATTTCGGAGATTATCCACCATTTCCATGAAAAACAATGGTATTTTTTGTAGAAATCGCCTCCTTCTTTATGTTTAGGTATTTTCCTTTTTTCTCTACAAATTATAATAGGAAGAGGAATAACTTAATTTTTCATATGAATTTTGTCCTGTATCTTCCTTTTTTTAAAGCTATTGACACTTTCTCACTTTATTTGGCAACATCGCAAGGCATTTACAGTTCTGTTGCAAACTCTTCTTTTTTATGCAGTGACAGCCATGGCGGGATTGTTGTACTATTATTTATTTTTTCAAACAATTTTTTGGACATTTTTGTAAACAGAAAGTGCGGTGTGTACTGTGAAATACTGTTTTTGGGAGTTTAATGTAGGATTTCTACTGTTTCGTCCCCACCCAGCGCCCCTGTTCACTCCACCGTCCCGTAATATGTTTTTATTAATAATAAATTATAGAAATGGATTTTGGAAAACGCGCACACAGATTTGTGTCATAATCGACCTATAGAAACGCCCTGAAAAAGAATTTTTAAAAATCTCTTATTATAGTCTCGGACTTCCCTTGTCTTTATTTAACTATTCACACAACGTTTCGGGAAGTCCTATCTCTGTCCGTTTTCAAGTGTAAATTAATACTTATTTCTAACGCTACTTAGATTATATTTTGGTAGACCATCAACCCACTGACCGGGTTGGAGGCGATCATGCGGGAGGTTGTTCACCTAGGACGCCAGCATTGGTGCGCTTAAGGAATGGTTTCCAAATAGTGGGTATTTCACACTCTGGTTTACTGAAAACATTTTGGTTGTTTTCAATAAAAACTGCTTCTTTAAATTTTCGCTCTTTCCAATGAGGTTCCCTGTGAACAACCTCGTACTTCTGACCACTTAATCACATGTTCTTTAGACCAAACATGGTCAGCGGTTCCGGACTTAGATGTTTCGCCTTTCTGAGTATGATGCTTATGCTCCATAATTCTTACATTAAGCTGGCGTTTTGTTTTCTTGTTTGCCCTTTCTAGACGTTCTCGTCAGCAAACAAAATGATTTGATTAGCACATCTGTATATAGGAAACCAACTCATACGGGACAATATCTTAATTTCCCGTCAAACCATTCTGAAGCAACCAAACTAGGAGTAATTAAAACTGTGTGCAAAAGAGCAAGCACAATATGTGGTGACGAATCAATCCTTAACGGCGAACTGAATAACATCAATTCATTGAGAAATATAATGTGGAACCAATAATGCGACCACCTGAGGAAGATACACACTCTCTCTCTCTTTTAACGATTCCAGATATTAAAGGAACAACGGAAAGGATTAGAATAAATAGCCAGACAATATGGAATCAGAACAATTTTTAAACCATTCCTTAAGCGCACCAATGTTGGCGTCTTAGGTGAACAACCTCACGCATGATCGCACCTAACTCGGTCACGGGTTGATGGTCTACCATAGTATATAAACTTAGTAGCGTTAGAAATTAGTATTAGTTTAGACTTGAAAACGGACAGAGATAGGACTGCCCGAAACGTTGTGTAAATAGTTAAATAAAGACTATGAAAGTCCGAAATTCTTGTAGTATCATTTATGAAGAATAATTTTCTCTACCACATTGAAACAAACATTTGAATTGCTTTAAAAATTATTATTTCACTTTTTGCATTTACCTGTTTTTTTGTTAAACCATTGCAGCATATACTAATTATTTTATTTCCATAATTTGGTCGTACAGAATCGCAGAGGCCGGCGAACAAAAGACGAAAACGAAAAGGTTCAAATTCAGGCGGGGCAGCAAATAATGCAACACCGGCACCAAATAAGAAGAGATCTCCAGGGCCAAATTTTTCTCTAGCGTCGCAGGTAAATTCCCTTGTTACTTATTTGTCATCGAATCTTCTGGACTAGAATTAGGCAACAAATTTCGTTAAGGAGACTATTTAAAGAGGCAAATAACAAAAAAATGCTCAGAATTTTGCAAGCTAAAAAAGTGCTTATTTTTATGTTTCTTTGACAATGCCGAAATTGCCTATTTTCATGAATAAGAATAGAAAAAAGGACAAAGACAGTTGTCATAACTCATTAAATAATGGCACACACATGCGACTTGTCATACTTAGTTTACCAAAAATATATAAAAGTTTTGTGTGTAGTTATCTATTATCAGGCCAGTATTTTAAGAACTTAACCCAGTCACACTGTTAAATGGCTGTCACCACAGCAACACTCTTTGGGATTTTGTGTCATGCAGTGTGCAGGAATTTTCCTTATTTTCTCTATGCACACATTATGTGGAGGCACGAAATGCTTCATTCAAATTTGTTCACTTCTCATACTAAAGATTGCTTCTCTCTTCTGTTCTATCTTCATTGATTTTCATCTAATAGATGGATTTGAACTACTAATGACATAAGGCCTATTCTTTCGAGACTTGATCAAGTGATCAAACTGAAAATTATCATTCTTTTAAAACCTCTGTGGCTAACTTCATTCTTAATGTTTATTAATATTTTAAACCGCATCGGTCACATGATCAAATCATTAGGATTACTTGCAGGTCAATGAACTGATAGAAGTGAAACTGATCATGTCTCAAAAAAATAAGGATTATACAGTGTGTCCAAGATAAGGATCCTAAGCATGGGAATCTCAGTACCTGTTTTAGATACAGCTTAGGTTAAATTAGGGAAAAGTTGTGTTTTTTAAAGCTTATTTACATGCCGTTTCAAAACTTGAAAAATTGTCATGGCCTGCTGAGATATTTGGCAAAAACGAAAATTTGAGTATATCGCAGAATTATCTATATCATATGGAATAATCTTAACTTTTTGAATTTTTGTTGTTCGGTAAACATTTTTATAATTACCCAAAAGAAAATCATGTACTGTGTGACTATGTCAAATATAAAGGTAATTTACAATAGATATATTAGAAAAAATAAAAAAAAAAAACAGTCTAATTCAAGATATTTATGTTTTCCACATAATTACTTAATGATAAAATATTTATTGACATAAGTAAATTTTACCCGTTATCTCATCTGTCGAATTCCCCATTCACAATGCTATTCCATTTTAATCTTGCTCAAATAAATAAAAAGCATATTTAGATCATTAGGAGGCTGTTTTTGGCCTTTCAGGAACTATACGGATAAGTAACACAATTTATCCGTGGCATAGTAAGTGATTTAATAGTACATTCTTTAATCAAAATAGGCTTATTTGATTAAGAATTACAACAGTAACTTTAATAAATATTTTGTCATTGAAGGAGGCTAATGTAATGTAAATTTTAAATTTAAATCATAATATTAAACAGTTTTTCGCAAACAAGTATAATAATAAATTAAGATGTGTTTTTTTGTAAAATTAGTTTTATTCTTCGCAGGACGTGATGGTGGTGGGTGAACCTTCGGTGATGGGTGGTGAATTCGGCGATGAAGACGAACGTCTTATCACTAGGTTGGACGGTTCACCAACCTGGTGATGAGCGGTTCGTCTTCGTCGCTACCCATCAGGAAGGTTCACCTTCTACCATCACATACTGTGGAAAATACATTGGTTTTACGAAAAACATGTTTTATTTTATTCGCGAAATATTTGGTGCTGATAATCAAGACTATTTTATAAATAAAATGCTTATAATCCTTTGCATATGTACAGTCTTGATCGCTGATTATTTATTGTACATTTTCCATATTAAAATATGCAATATGTTCTGATTACATGTTTTTTTGTGTAAAATCAGTTTATTTATCCCCAGGACGTGATGGTGGTGGGTGAACCATCCCTGATGGGCGGTGAGTTCGGCGACGAGGACGAACGGCTCATCACCAGATTGGAGAACACGCAGTACGACGCGGCCAACTCCCTTGACCACGACAACCATGCGGGCGGCGGTTTCCACGGGGCCGACTCGCCCATGGCTGGTACCAACTCGTGGGGCGCAGGTATGGTATGAGGCTTGATTTATTTTAGCCGTTTTTAGGGTTTTCTAGAACTCTTTTAATTTAACTGCATCAATCCTTCCTTATGTCACAATCTCATAGATCCATTTTATCAATAATTATTGTAAAATGGTAAAAGTGAATTTTATGGAAAAGAAGTTTCCTAACTTTTCAGGTGTAACCTCTATATCCACGTTAACAAGTCTTTGTTCTATGCAAACGACTAAATATGAGATACACATTTCGTCGTTTAAAATTTGTCAAATCCAGTACACCTAAACATGTTGTTTATACAGGGGAACCCAGAACAAATTAGCTTAAAGCTTGGACTGGTGGTAAAAATCCCATAAAATCCGCGGGACCAAAAGGCCTCAATTTTGGTCCGCCATCTTGAAAATTGATTTTGGAATTCTTCTAAAAATATGTTTTCCTCATAAATGTGTCCGGTTGATTGTCCTTTTGGTCTTTTTTGACTTTTTGTTTAAAATAACACCCAGTGGCGTAAGCAAGGAACCTGGAACAAAAATAAAGAAGGGCCCCAACTACACTATTTGAAATAGCAAAAAAAAATGAGTCATCTTCTTACAATTCTTGTTTATTGTGTAGTTTAAATAAATTATTACTACTCTTATTATGCCTGTTTAGTAAGAGTCCTCCACTTCGGTATGCATACACAACCGAACAAGCTTTATTAAATTTTTTTGCAGCTGCTTTGTTGTAAACATAACTTATTTCTAGATTGTTATCCAAAGCAAGGTTTCGTTGTTGCTTTAGGCAAAAACTAATAGCTACCGCAATAGAAGTCTGGTTCAGATGACTGAATCTACGAACAATTTATCGCCGCGCGCCGTGTTTAGCAGCTTAAAGGATTTTTCCTTAAGTTAACCACAACTAACCACAGCTTACCACAAGTAACCACTCAAATTTCGTTACAAACATCAATTTTAGGTGAAGAACCAATTCTAAAACGGTATTTACCAATCGGTTATGTTGACGTTTAAACAATGTATTATACGTCAAAGTTGTCACCAATTATTACCGCGCTAATAATTGGTTGAACGCCTAAAATTGCTGAAAGTGGTCTTAACTATGACGTCATACTAAACCAAACCAAGTAACCGTATGCTGTGGGCTGGTTTGCTATCTGGTTTGTGTCAACTGTCACTGCGTGTACTGACGTATTACCGCGTTTGGTCGATAAATTATTTTTCTTATTATCCAACGGGCTGCTCTTTTTCACTTAAAACAATGTAAAAACATGAGATGACCATGCGATAAGACTCTTTTACCTTTGCACGGTATAATAGTTAATTTATAATACTATATTTACGAGAAAATGGTTTAAATTTATTTAAAGTACAGAGTACAGGTGTCAGCTTCATATGATTTCTATTTCTATTTCTATTTTTTTTTTCTTGGTTTTGGTCCCTTCAGGTCCAATCCACCACTCTCCCCCTTCCGGACTATGCTTTCCAGGGCTTCGTCGGCGGAAAATCTGGATAATCGAGCTCGTAGCTCCCAGAAATTCCAAAAAGAAAACAAATAATTCAACAATCGATGCAATGCATAAATTGTCGGCTGTCGAACCATGATCTGCTACTGGTGTTACGTATAACCTTCAGTTTCACTACTGACAGTTCCCACGGCACGCCCATCTATTTCCCGCCATTTGAGAAATACCTCGTGTTCACCACCAAACAGGATACCATCAGCTTATAGGGATCTTCGCTCACAGCGCTTAGATCCAGAAGAAAGATGCCGTCAATTTAGCGTAAATCTTTCCTTGATCCCCGAAGGTAAAAACGTCCGTACGGCTCCTCTAACCGCCACCCCGGGAAGAACTTTGTAGTCCTCTACGCACGTCCACCCTGTCTGTCCTAGAGTCCTAGATTGATTATCAGCTGTTGAATTATAGTGATTTTACCCAGTCTTGCCAACTTTTGCTGGTTCTATGTCCTTTCTCGCGTCCCCGACCTCGAATCGCCTAAAGCCGAAGTTTGGTCACAACCATTTCAAGAGTTTAGGTGATGTTAAAATAAAAATGTGAATTTCTTTTTAAATTGGCTTTACTGATTTAAATATAATTAATTTTCAGGCGCAGGAGGTACAGGTCCAGGTGACCGGGGCCCGTCTGGAGCACCTCCCGGAGGTTCCACACCTCAAGGAGGCGATTCGACACAGGACAAGAAGTCGCCTGCAGTGAGCCAGTGATGACAAAGAACAGGCACACCCAAACCGGGTGGCAGCAACGAAACCAGTGCTAGTGCTAATACCAGTAATTCCAATGTAACAGTTAGCGCCAGCAACACGTCTACTACAATCAGTAGTATCCAAGAATCTAGTGACGCACTGCGAGCGCTAGAAACCGGTACCCAAGAAACGGGTGTCGACGGAATCTCCCGGGCGTATTTGCATTGGTTGCAATTACACCAACAGTTACAGCAAGAACTAGCAAGATTTTATTTTGGATATAGGGGTGGTACGGGGCTGGGTGGATCTAGTCAGGGGCCACATGATTTAAGCAAGAAAGAAAAACATTAACGATATATTGTTGACTGGCTAACGATTTAGGTTTGAGATAGCTTTTAACGGCGCTAATCTTAAGAATGGGCATGATGGCAGTTTTTTTAAAACTGTTCTGTTGTTTCCAAAAATATATATTATCTTGGTTTGGTAGGAAAAAATACGATTTTAATTTAAATTTTTAAATAACCGCTAAAACATACATTTTATGATGGCGTCGCTGTTTATATAGACGTGAGATCAAAGCGGTTAAGAATCCGCCGGCTGAATGCACTTTATCTACTCGTGACGTCATTCCTTCTGATTGGTGTTTTAGGATCTATAGGCGATTTTAGACGAAGAACCAATTCTAAAACGGTATTTACCAATCGGTTAAGTTGACGTTTAAACAATGTATTATACGTCAAAGTTGTCACTAATTATTACCGCGGTTATAATTGGTTGAACGCCTAAAATTGATGCACGGCGGGATTTTTAGTTTATATATTTATTTTATGAAAATTAAACGTTAACTCTCATTGCATTGTTAAAATATACACCTTTTTAATAATCTATATATCTTATTTTTTATAATAAATATAAAAACCAATCATTTTTGAATGTTGTCATCAATATAAGGACTTTTTATTTAGTTATAAAGTTATGACATATGTGTATGTATGCATCAACTATATGGAGCTAATTCGATATCACATTTCTGATATTCGTTTGCTGTCAACATTCATATGTCTCCTAATTAACACAGGACGCGTTGTAACATGTAAGAATACGTTTTTCTGACGGGACTCTTTTCTTATACCAAACCAAATAAAATTATTATACACGTTGTGCCAGTCTAAAATTACAATAGACAATTTTTGCCAATGAATCTAAAACTATCATCAATTTTGTGATTGTAATCTTAATATATGAGAAAATTAAATTCAGAACAACCACATTTTAACTCGCTACGGATCTTTCTTCTGAATGTTTATAAATTTTATTTAAAACAAATTATATAAAAAAAACTTGTTTTTATACTGATACTTAGCTTAACTTAGGGATTTTCTCAAACCAAAATCTGTCAAGCATTAACTTACTTATTCATGTTTAATGGCAAAATTCTATGGCTAACCCTGTACTATAAAAAAGCCCTAAGATCTGCAAGTGTAAACAGACAAGTTCATATCAGTTAAAGTCATATAGGTAAAATCAGTTTAAAATAAATATACCTTTGGGTCCAAAATAGGTATAGAAAACTAAAAGTTAAGTCTTAAAATACTTTTTTAAATATAAATACTGACTTTCAATAAACTTGGGTTTAATTTATATATTTTCTCAGATCAGAAAAATAGAACTGATGATAAATTTTAAAACTTATGTCATGATATACTATTATTAATGTCTAATTACACAGTTTATAAATAAGACTGATTTTTATCAGACTTAAAATATTCAAAAGAAATTGTACAAACAAACTTGCTAGTTCTTGCAGTAACATTGTGTCATTAGCCAAAACGTGACCTTTCCTAAAAAATGGGAATACAAAACTTATCAATAGTGTAAAAAGCCGCAGTCCCAGTCAGTATTTTATGTAAGCCAGTGACTTGAATAAGTTTTAAACGTTTTAAATCGACAGACGAAACATTTAAGGAATGTTTATCAAGTGCATCTCTAGGAGTGGAAATAGTGAATTTGTAGTGACTAAAATGACTAATAATGTAAATTATTAGTTGGAAAGTTTATGACGGACACAATTTATTGTGCATTTTTTGCCAAAAATTTGGCGTGTAAGCTGTTTTTGTATGTATGTTGGTCTGAAAGATTTCAGTAGGTTTTATATGGAGTTTTAAATTTATTTGTATTTATATTATAATTTTATTCTCTAATGAAACAGTGAGAAATTTGTAAAGTTTGTAAGTATTCTTTACAGTTTAAAGTAACATTAAACTGAAATTAAGCAAAAGCAAAGACAATTGTAGTTTCACTATAGACTCCCAGAACAATGCTAAATTTTTGGTCATCAGTTTGGACGCTGGCTTGGCTGAATTTATGAAGCGGCAAATTATACGTACTGTTTACGTGTGTACTCGATGGATACCCGCTTCATAAATTCAACGAAGCGAGCGTCCAAGCTGATGACCAAAAATTTGCTATTGTTCTGGGTGTCTATAGGGAAACTACAATTGTCTTTGGTTAAAGCAAGATAAAAAAGAAGATAATTCATAATTTAATGGTTTTCAAAACCACAAAAATTTCACAGATCAGATAGTTTTAAAATTATTATCTTGTAACTTTAAAAAACTTATCTATTTACAGACTGTCTACGGATGGGGTTTACAAGAGGACAAATCGACCAAAAATTTAATTTTTTGAAAAGAAGTACTTTTTCATAAAAAATTTTGCTTGTAAAAAGTAATAGATTTACGAAGAGAAAATGTTGATTTTGTATACATAAAGTTAAAAACATAATATGTCTCCTAGAGTAGACTTTATTTTCAAATTTTTAAGCAAAATATCGTTAAGAAAATTTAATTGTAGTAGCATTTTGAATGACTATGTTACAGGGGTATTAAAAAGATTCATTAAACTGATTTTGGAGTTAAATTAATTATTATAAATTTTTATAATAAAATGACCTAAAAAACTCCTATAATTTAATTTTTACACACCTGCTTCTTCCAAATTCTTACACAACACAATTTTTTAGCTGTAAACGAATGTGATTTATGCCAAATTATGAAGTTTAATAAAATTTTGTTTTATTATTTTTATTGATTACAAACTTTATTCCACATAAATTTTCTTAATGACATTTTGCTCAAAAATCAAGGTAATTTACTCCTAAAGAAAAATAATGTAAATCTTCTATACAAAAGTAACATTTTCTCTTTGTGAATCATATTTTTTTACAAGTAAACATTTTTGTGAAAAATGACTTTTTTCGAAAATTAAATTTTTGTCCTTTTGTCCTCTTAAAAACCCCATCTGTGGACAGTCTGTATATTTTAACCCATTGGCTAGTTACTTACTAATGGGTATACAGTCCAAATACCATGGGCTACAAAATGTTTTTGAACGCCCAAAGTGCAATCAGTAAATACTTCTAGTTTGAGTTTGTTCAAACTTTTCTAGTTTTAATCTAAAAAATCTATTAATTTTTTAATGACATTTACTTGAAATCTATCAGACTAACATTTTGCACCAAACGAAGTGTGCAATTTTAATAAATGGTTCATTTGAGAACCACCCACCATAGGTACCTCTATTAAATGTATGAATGGGTGTTTGAAATTAGTTAGTTTGGTAATGGCAGCTCACATTTTGTACAGTAGTTTTAACGGAATGAAACATCACATTTACCTGTTTGTTGTTGCAGGCAAATTTTTAATTATCATAGGTTGTTCTTGGTATAGAAAATTTAACGAGCTCTATAACATAAAGTTAATAAAATGGGTTTATTTGGCAATTAAATTAATTTATGTCTAGGCTATGTATATCAGATGGAGGCTGTATTTATTGAATTAATAAGAGGGCATATTGTGATTTTTTTAAATCCATTTTTACTATTGTTTCTTATATTAGGGCGATTCTCTGTAAACTCATAATCGGCTTGTTCTGACCCAAAGTCGATTGATGAGATAAGGTCACGACATTCGTCATATTGGCTAACGCGGCTGTGACGTCAAGTCGGGCCATTTTCGGCCATGTTTGATTTTAGGCAGATCAGTGGCGTAGAATTAAGGAGAAAACAAAAAAAGAACTGTATGTTGTAAACAAAATTTATTGGATTATTTTAATAGGCATAACCTAAAACAAAAACATAAATGTGGTTTAGGTATTGAGAATTAAAAATTATCAAAGCGACGACAGGACGATGAGGTACCTGGTAGAGCAAAACATTTTCCACTCGTTCCGTAAGTCAAAACCATTTTAAAAACTTTGTATACAAGGTGTGAATGGTACACAGAAACACCACAAATTCCTTATGCCAAAATATTAAGATTTAACCAAACATACCTAATATCCAAAAGTTTATAATAAGATTGGTGGTGTCATAGTAAAAGAAAAAGGTAAATTTATTTCGATAATTGTTTAAATATCTTAATAAAACGTATCAGGGTTTATTATCAACGATAACTTGTTCAGATCGATTATAATGGTACGTGTGTAGACTAAAGGGCGATGGGTACACTATTTAAAATTTTCTACAACTACCCAACTTTTTGTTACTACTCTGTATGTATGTAAACTAGTAAGCTTCTCTATGCTTTCTGCACAAAAGGTATACTTGCTTAGTAAGAATCAGTCATGACAACCGTTTTTAAGGTATTCACGTTTTAGTTGTTCAATGCACCCGAAAGTATGTACCTTCCATAACATGTATTAGCTATAGTACAACTGCTCAGATATAAATAGCTGATGGCTACAAAAACTCCTGGATACAGAGTTTTATTAAAATGTTTAAAACATTTCAGAAATTATCGAAATGCATGAATAAATATTTATATCCCTTTAACACCCCGTATCTTCCTTATCATTAACTTTGGATATAGGTATGTTTGTTTAAATCCTAAATAGGTATTTTCGTATAAGAAATCTGTGGTTTCTGTACCATTAATTAGCGGACACTCATCAGTATCATATGTGTATTAAAACACGAATGACTGAAAACTATTCGACTAAACACTATCAAAATCTCTAAAATAAAACGAGTCCGAACCAATAATATGTGAAGTCTCTAAACTAACCAAAAACATTAACAACTTCAAAATCCTTGCAAAATATACAACCAAAATGAAAATGGCAAATTTCCACAGTTTTTTACCAAACAAGCTTCGACAAGGCACGACTCTGTCATCAGCTGACCAATGCTACCAACTTTGAACAGAACTGCCAACCAAAATCGTAATTCTCACCCTCACGTCCACGGCAAAGCTATCCCCGGTCTTGCTTATGTCTAAACCCCTTCTCATAAAGAAACTCTGGTAATAGGACATGGATTTTGACAAACGTTAAAGAATATTTGCAAGGACAGCATTTGTACGAGCTTACAGAGAAATGCCCTTTTTTACAAATTGATTTCACATACGTTTCAAAGCCTCCAACTGTCTTTAACACATCTAAGTAACTGAAGTGATGTGGAATAAATTTAAGAGGATAGAAAATTAAACAAATAATTATAAAAGCAAAAGTATTTTGTATAAATTGTAATAAAAAAGTAATTCATGTTATTCTTAGGTTCTTTCGTGGTAAAAATTTCACTGAAAGCCATGTTTACTAAGATAAATTACTTTTTACAATTTCTACAAAAAATGTAAAAAGCTAATGTATTAGAGAAGCTTGTAAAGAGCGTTGAATTTATAATAAAATTGACTAAATCTTGAAAAATGTAACAGCTACTGACAAAACTATAATTTTTCAAGATGTGATCGATATAACAGCTATTTTTTTACCACGTCTTCCTGACTTGTTGACTCCTTTTTTACTAAGAATGTGATAACATTAGCTATAACTCACAGAAAACAGAAACTCTTAGTACTAAGAGTCAGTAGCAGTCATTGACATTATTCATAACATGTTTGCCTTTAATTATGAGCTCGCCTAATGAACCCATTTTTTATATTTTTTGATTGTCTTATTTGTATTAATAGGATTTCTAATGATTCTTTTTATTTTAAATAGATGTCACTAGTGTTTGTTTCCTATGTTTCTTATGTTCCTAAATATAATAGAAGTCCTTTTAATACATATGCTTTAAAACCATGACAAGTTAACACATAAACTAAATTAATATCAACCAACACCAAAATTTAAAATGTGGTGTATTGTTTTAAAATTAAAAAGCTCTTTAAAAGTGTTTTTAATAAAATAAATCCATTTTTTGAATGAAATCAAAAAGCTTAGAGTTATTTTTGTATCAAAACCATTACCTAAATATTTGTTCTATAAAAGAGAAACAAAATACATAGTCTGGGTTAGTAATTTTGGTATTCAGATTAACTCACTCATTCATAAGTGTTAAATTTCATATAGGTAGTATCATTTAAATGTTGGGTGGATAAAGCTTAAAAACATGTAATTTTAAACATTTTTTTCCAACTTCACAACACAATTAAAACATGTTATCCCTTAACCTGAAGTGCCAGAAACTCGATTAAAAACATAGAATGTCTTTTTCAAAAATTATCTAAATAAAACACAATTGCAGTAGGAAACAATGTTTAATTTTTTGTCATAGACTTGGAAGCTTGCTGAGATATATCGACCGTAAAATTATATTCTGTCGATGGACCCTCGCGGAGCTCGGGCAACAATTTTCAGCCACGGGCGTAAAAGTGTTATTTTACGCGCTTGGTACAAAAATAACTATTTTTAACTTATATTATTTCCACTTTTAGTCCTCCACTACACACTACACTACACTTACCCCTTTCTAAACAAAGCTATTAAATATCATCTAAATAAGCTGCATATTAAAATACCGTTTTGTCTTTATCATCTTTAAATTCATTGTGGTTGGTTATTTCTGGTTAGTTTATGTGTTAACCTATTAAAATGTGATTTTTTGTAAAATTTTCTATACCCCATTACAAGTAAATATATTCTTGTCGGACGCAGGGCCTAATGTAGCCCTATTCTAGGATCAATTTTGTAACATAGTGAAAATATATTTTTAAATTGTATAACATACATTATATAAATATGTCCATTAAGAAAAGGTATGGTGTTGATTATACATGCTAATTTAAGATGTATGTATTTTATAAAAGCGCCTGTATGAACGTATTCATTTTATAATTTTTTAAAATTATTCATTTAAAGGCACTTTTAAATTGGATTTTGGGTAAAGATTATTGAAGATATGCTCTATATTGGTTAGGCGGATTCATTTATTCAATGGTCTTTTGTTGGGTTCACGCCTAAATCTGTCTAGAAAGAATGGGACAGCTTCGGTCCTGGTCCCGGGGATAACGAGCTGACCCTGTTCATCCCTATTGACCCCCTATGAAATGGCCGGGCGCCTAAAACAAAATCAAGAAAAAAAACCCACCGTTGTCAAGTCAAAATTAAGTTAAAAAATAAGAATAAAAAATTAACTAATATTTAAGTTAAAAATTATTGAAAGTTTAAGCTTCTTAGTTTCGCTAACTCTGAAAATAGTTTGACATTTTTGTCATGGGTGACATAAGTAACTGGTGTATTTATTATTTGTACGACAAAAAAGGTGATGAGTTAGTTGATTTTTAGTTTTCCTGAATATACTTCAGTATCAAGCAAAGGTAACCAAGTGTTGTTTAAAGGAAATGAAATTGATGTTACACAATTATCTTTATTTAATAATATATAAGCACTTTCTTTGATTTTGCGTTTTTTAGAACAAGTTTCCTTAGCTAAAATACTAAAAGTCTAACTAACTCATCACCTTTTCTGTCTTACAAATAATAAATACATCAGTTACTTATGTCACTCATGACACAAATATCAAATAATTTTTTTTTGCAAAACTAAAAAGCTTAAAATTTAAATCATTTTTAATTTTAATGTTAAACTTAATTTGGTAATAGTTCGATATAGCGGTTTTCGCTATTATAAGAGATTTTCGAAAAATTCTTTTTCAGGGCGTTTCTATAGGTCAATTATGACACAAATCTGTGTGCGCGTTTTCCAAAATCCATTTCTATAATTTATTATTAATAAAAACATATTTACGGGACGGTGGAGTGAACAGGGGTGCTGGGTGGGGACAAAACAGTATAAATCCAACGTCAAACACAAGAAAACATTAATACACTGCATTTGGGGCACATGAAAAATGTAAATTAATTTTGAAAAGTATTAAATTTTTCGAAAAACTATCCCACACATATGAGATATCTCGTCCGCCATTAATTAAAGAAGGAAAATTCATTTTGGTCAGCTGATAACATGAAGTTCGTCATTATGAAAATGACAGTCTTGATAGAAGCAGCGTTGCCAAACTTCTTATGAAGAATTAACACCAAGCCTATTTCGGGGATTATCCACTATTTCCATGAGAAACAATGGTATTTTTGTAGAAATCCCTCCTTCTTTATGTTAAGGTATTTTCCTTTTTCTCTACAAATTATAATAGGAAGAAGGAATAACTTAATTTTTCCTAAGAATTTTGTCCTGTATCTTCCTTTTTTTAAGCTATTGACACTTTCTCACTTTATTTGGCAACATCGCAAGACATTTACAGTTCTATTGCAAACTCTTCTTTTTTATGCAGTGACAGCCATGGCGGGATTGTTGTACTATTATTTATTTTTAATTTTTTAAACAATTTTTGGACATTTTTGTAAACAGAAAGTGCGGTGTGTACTGTGAAATACTGTTTTTGGACGTTTAATGTAGGATTTCTACTGTTTCGTCCCCACCCAGCACCCCTGTTCACTCCACCGTCCCGTAATATGTTTTTATTAATAATAAATTATAGAAATGGATTTTGGAAAACGCGCACACAGATTTGTGTCATAATCGACCCATAGAAACGCCCTGAAAAAGAATTTTTCAAAAATCTCTTATAATAGCGAAAACCGCTATATCGAACTATTACCCTTATATTTTAACTTGACAAAGCAACGGTGGCGGACTTGCCACCGAAACTTCGTTTCTTAATTAAAATTTTTTGGAGGGTTGTTCTTTATTTTGTTTTAGGCGATCAGCCAGTTCATAGGGGTCAATAAGGCTGAACAGGGCCGGGTTAGCTCGCTATACCCCGGGACCAGAACCGAAGCGGTCCCATTCTTTCTAGACAGATTTTGGCGTGTACCCAAGAAAAAAAATCATTGTAAAGATTATTGTTTTTATAGACATTTAATAGGTGTTATTATTTTTGTTATACTTTCAGTATGTAGATACTTTATTAGAAAGTAGCATTTATATTCAAGTATTCTTACTCTACACTTTTATGTCTGTGAATGTACATTTCTTTTTAAAGACAAAAATTGGTAGGTAAATTAAATTTTAGTGTAACGTAAATAAAAGTGTGGTACCTAAATTATTGTATTTTTATATTTTTTTGATAAAGGAATTTATCCAAAATTCAGTTAAACTTGTTCTTTGGCGACTGCAATTTTTCCCTAATTGATGTCAGAATGAAACTTTTATTGTAAACGTAATGAAGAAAATATATAATATATTCGAGGCTGTTGTAATTTTTACTCATGTCTCATAATAAAAAAACATGTAAGTGCATTTTTACAACTCTGTTTGTCTGTAGTTGTTCGTGTCTTTAATTGTTATTCTGATTGATTATTTCTTCATTTTTGTTTTTGTAATTTTCATGTAAAATATGAGAACCTAAATCCTCTTTGTGGGATAATGGAATCTTTTATCAGCCTCACAATACAACACTTACAAATAGTAAATTGTTTTATTTAAATAATACCTGATTTGAGACCTTTTAAGGTTGGTTTCAGAGAAGCTTGGAGCTTGCTACAATGGTTTTTAAGGCCCAGATAAAAATAGCAGTGGCGGCTATTCAGGTGTAGTAAGTGAAGTGCCACTTCACCAAAAATAAATAATAAAACATAAAAAAACATATTACTATTATTCAATTCATTTTTCTCAGTTCTATTCCTTATTTGTAAAATTCGCCATGAAAAATCTAGCATATAAATTAACCGCTGGCGCGAGTCGCTTTCCTCCTCTTTCGGCAACGCGACAAGTGTATTGCAAATATAAAACGGACCGAAGTATACACCTCATGCGGGGTTTTGTTTACGCTTTGACGCTCCGTTGCCATGACAACGCTATACTTGCCGGTGGCCAGAATCGCGGGAGGAAGTATCAGGTGTATTGCTTGGTAAATCGCTAGCCTTAAAAAGATAGTATAGGTTTTGGTCGTTTCGTTGGTTTTCACGTATTATTTCGATTGTTTCCGTTTGAGTATTATTAGCGACAGTGATTTTTCACAGGAAGAAATTAAAGGACAGTACAGAGCACTTCTCTATGAAATATTGGATCATATTTTGATGGAAATGGAAGTAAGATTTGAAGATTGTTACAAACTACAATTTCTTTGTCTTGCTGATACTGCAAAGTTTGGCCAGTATAACCAAACTTTTCCCACTGATTCTTTTCAAAATTTATTGGAGATATATGCCGAATCATTTCCAAAAAATTAGCGGTTTCAAAATAAACTTGACCTAATATTTGCTGATGAAAGTTATAGAAATATTTCATTGCAGCAGTTAGTGAAACAAGTTGGCGCAAATAAAGACATTTTTACCAAGGCGTATAAACTTTTTTCGCTAATTTTAACGATATCGTCGACAAGCGTGTCAGTGGAACGGAGTTTTTCTTGTCTTAAGCGTTTAAAAACTTTCTTAAGAAACACTATATCCCTAGATAAACTTTTATCTTTGGCCAATATTTCAATTCAAAAGGAGCTTCTACAGGAACTGATAAAAACTTAACCATTTTATGAATATATAATTGATAAATTTGCTGCATTAAAAGATAGAAGGATTGATTTGGTGTATACAATTTAGGTAAGTTTAGATATTAAAACTTTTTAGTTAGACTTTTGATAGTTGAGTATTTTTAATTTTGCTACAATGGTGAATGCGCTTTTTTCCCTTCCTGCACTACACCTGTTTTTAGACCCGCGAGCCGCCACTGAAAAATGGAGTAGTATTTTGTTATTAAATTAAGTTTTACCATTGTACAACTTATGGTAGGGGAACCCAAGATGGGATTTCAGGATTTATCACAGCATGGTAGATTAATATACCGGAGGATACCTTCTACCCGGTTAAGTACCTCCACTAAATATGAGCTCTGTATACAGGGCCAATCTTAAAAACAAACTTATATCCATCAGAAATTGTCGAGGTACTTAACCGGGTACGAGGTATCCTCCATATCCCCTTATCCATGAAGACATGCAAAATATTGCTTCATTAAAAATCATAGGTGTAGTTTATTCCATTAGACACCAGTGACTTTTGCATACACTATTTTCATTATGGCTACGTCCATAGAACAAAGCTTCCAATCTGGTTCCCAATTTTCTAATATTCATGTTTAGTTTGAATTAATATTCTTATTACTTTGAAATTTGGGGTATTGGGAACGGCATGACATCTAACTTAATTACAGCCACACCACCAAAACATCAAAAAGAAGTCTGATAAGGTTTAAATAAATCTTGTAAATTTTAAAAAATATACTTTTTAAGACCTTTATTAAACAATCACAAATTAAAATAACTACTGACATACCAATGGTCAAAAAATAATTACTAAATAACAAGTAAACTATTATAGAACTACACAGTCAAAAAAGGGCTGTTGATCCTATGACTACAAAAACCTTTCTTCTCAAGTGCACTGTAAAGCTGTGGTTCCTTCATTCCTACAGTTTCTGGTCCTTGTCCAACAGTCTGTAAAGGTCTTAAGCTCGGTCTTACCTTCTCCTTCAAATCCCCGAGTTTGGTGTGTAAATAAGTTTACTTCTTACTCCACTAAGACACCCACAGTGACTTAAGACTTCTTATATATATTTCCGCTAGTAACTATTAAAGATAGTTTGTTACTTTTTTTTCAACAATATACTTATTCCTTACAATTTATGACTATGAAGGGACCACTAAGAATATCATGTTCTTGTCTTAAATATTATGAGACTACACAAGATGTAATAGGTTGCTGTTTACAAAGACGTTGAATAGGCTTTCCTTCTCTTGCATCTTTTATAATATCAGATAGGTCATCATAGTCGGGATATGCCAATGTCTGAAGCTTGGAATGAATCAAAGAACCATTTACCTTAACTTCAAATGAAGCTGAAACAATTAATTTTGAAGTGTGTCTTGGAAAAAAGTAGCTATTTTTTAAATACCTCTACGGCCCTCAAAGGCATGTATTGTTACTGAGGGGTGTTTTTCTTTAATATGGTTTTCCAATTCTTTATATTTATTGTAATACCCACATTTGTTGCTAAAATATAAAAATTAGGACACAAATGACAAAAATAATGGTACTATATCAATTACCAATATTCAATGTCGATTGTAACATCATCCATACCTTTATTAAAAATAAAAATATAATTTATAAATAAAATAAATTAAACAAGAAGAAACAGTAACTAAGGTTATACTCGTATACCGTCAAAATCCACAATCGCATAAATTATCTCTTCGGCAATTGCCTTGCAGCAACGCCATAAACAAAGCAGCATAAATTATCTCTTCTGGCCATTGCCTTGCAGCAACGCCATATAAATTTATCTCGTCAGTCATCATAAAAAAAGCGACATTAGAGCACATGCCTATTAGAGGTAGCATTGCCACTTTCACGCAAATAGCTTGGGTGAAACATACTTGGACTGAGGTTCTGTAAGAAACATAAAGATATAGATTTTTTTTAATATCGTAATAAATGTCAGATTACCGATTCTATAGCCCACTTTCGGTCATGACAAACTCAATCGAAAAAGAAACCGAAGTCAAGAAGGGACACATGTCTTTTTTAGCATTGACGGTAATTGGTAAGAGCCGAGTAAAGCTGGCTGTCCATGAGAGCGGTTTTCCGGTCGCGGATGATAAATTCAACATTATGATTGGTTAGTGCAAATTTAAAATGCTTTTTCCGCCAATCACAACGCTGAATTATCATCCGCGAGCGGAAACCGCTCTCATGGACAGCCGGCGTAATAGTTCTTTCTTTTATTTTTCTGCTGTTCGCACGGCAAAGCATCTGTAGTAGGTATATGCATCATGGTAGTTCATAATTACAACAAAATGAAAATTAAGGAATATAGCAACAAGCAACACAGCATATGTCATACATTTGACATTTAACCTACAAAACATTCGTTTTGTATTCGTTTCGCATTTTCTTTATTTTATAATTCTTTTTTAGAATAATAATAAAAATATGGCTTACTTATCACGCAGAGATATTGAAGATTTAAAGTCTCCTATTGAAAAAGCTGTATATAAAACATTAGGAAGTAATGATTCATCAGTGCTAAGAACAGCCGTTGATTGCTTGACGAATGGTTACGATAGGCGAAAAATTGCTGATAAACTTAGTGCCTATATAGACAGTAAGAAAGCTAGTAAACTTGCAGAAAGGATACAAGATTTGGTTGATGATTTGGAATCATCGCGGAAGTCAAAGAAACGATCTTATGATGATGACCGAGACAGAGACCGGGAATCAAAAAGAGCAAAAGTATCAGCTTTAAAAGAGAAGGCAGTAGGGAACGGGATAAGGAAAGGGAAATTAAAGAACCCCCATATAAACTTGAAAAGGAAAAGCATCTTTCGGATAAAGATGGCATAATCAGAAATTTAAAAATGGATCCTTTGCCACCTCCAACTAAGAATAACATATGCCTTGCCAATATAAAAATTCCACAACCAAGTATTTATGGGATCCCATCAGGGTTATTAAATAAGGGAGATGCAGAAAAAGCCAGAAAAATAGCTCAGTTGCAGGTAAAGTACTAAGTAAAGTGACACCTTTTATAATATATTTTTGATGGTTATAAGACGATTATAATGTCCTTTTCATAAAAAACATTTAAAATGAAGTTGCACTGTCCCTAACAAATCCATACTTAATATTATATGTTTATAGGACTATATAGGTTATAATTATTATTTATTTCTTATTATTATCTGCAGCATTTACAAATCAATAAATACAATAATTAATTAAAGTTAATTATCTAATTTACAAAAAAAAGAAAGAATAATAATCATAGGACATACCGGGTGTTGCTCCGTCAAGCGGGACATAGGGAATCCAATGTAAATTTTTAAGTAGTCAAATATTGGCTCCCCTAATTATTTTAGAAAAAAATGCTATTAGGATTTATTGAAGAGCACAGTAAGTTCCACCCAAAATGAAAATTTGAGCATTTTTCAACCAACCAGTAAAGAGTAAACTGCTTAATACTTCTGCAACGTAGTATCTCATTATGCACCCTGTACTCTAGAAATCAACAATAAAAACCCCATATTGATTTATCAGTGACAATTTAGATCATTAATTTATAATGTCATTGCCAAAACTGAACAATTTTATACGGGAATTTCAAAAAGAATCCTCGCATTTAATTTTAGTTTACAGTTAATTCCAACACATGCACTCACAGTTACGCAAGACAATAAAACAAATTTTTCTACATTTAGAAATCAATTTATGACGAAAATATCAGGATTTAATCAAATGCTTAAATATTCCTCCATTAACTGCCAGACAATAACCCAAACGATTATAAAACTCATTTCTTACGTTGGCTAGTTGGTACATCCATATTGTGGCACATTCAGCGGAAATAGCATTCCTTGGCTGGACTAAATTTTCATATTTTTTATTGGTAGCTTAGTTTTTAAATGTCCCCATAGAAAAAATCGTTTGGCGAAAGATCACGTCGATTTTCTTCACATTTGCATTTATTGATTACTGTGCCTGTAGTTTCAAATTTTTTATCGTCCGTTCTATTGTCGATTTACTATGTATTGGCCTATTGGGAAAATAGGCTGCAAACATGTCCCCTTCTTCAGTAACTATTTCCCTGGTAAAAACATTTTATAATAGTGATTTTTTCTTGATTTAAGTACTTCATTATTTAAGAATGATGTGACATTCATTTGACAACCTAAGAGTAAGAGGTTAAATAATTTTTCTGGTATTTTATTATAAACTTCTATTATTACAAGGCGGGTAAGAAGATAGGAGATTCGTAACTTATTTTAGCATTTATCTCTTAGCTGGCGGACTGAGAAGAGCTGAAATTTGTACACTGGGTACAACTTTTCGTGTTCTTTAAAAATCCTAATTATATTTTCTTCTAAAATAATTAGGGAGCCAATATTGGACCACTTCAAAATTTACATGGGATTCCCTATGTCTCGCTCGACGGAGCAACACCCGGTATACTTTGGTAAATACTAAGATAATTCTATTGATAAATTGCAACACAACACTTAGATGACTAAACACCCGTATGTGCAAGTGTTGCAATCTGTCTACAGGGCAACTAATTCCTCTTTAACTAAGTAGCCATCACTACTATTTTTACCATTTTTGTAACGTGATATCTTCCTTATGGTTGACTTTTAACCCCATGTTTATAAAGCAAACTACCCTTTATTTTGAACCCCGAATCACCTCCTAATATTTTTCATTTCTTTAGAAACACCCTGTATATTCTATAATTTTGTATAAATTGATAATAACATTGACCAAATTGTTAAAAAACACATTCATATTTTTCCCAACTTAGAAAGACACATTTGTTTGTACCTAGCATTCCAGCAACCTAGTTATACAACAAGAATTGTGTAAAGTTGAATTCTAGACAGCTAGTGTTACAATATCACAATGAGGTTACTATGCCATCACAAAAATCTTAATGGTATTGTTTATGCTCATTATAATCATTAACGGGCATTGCCCAATTACAATTTTAAATAACAAGCATCTACATATATATCTAGTACTAAGCTTTTTAATTAACAAATATTCAGGACTAAAATTTTATATTTTAGTTAACCACCAAAATACTTAAAAAGCAGTAAAAAATAACAAGCTACTAATGATTAAGAAACAAGAAAACAACATCTAAAATTAAATTTAAAATATACACATTAAAAAATCTAACTTTGAAAATAAAACAACATGAAGCCTTAATCTATAAAACATTGGACTTCATAACCCTTCGAAGCCTATTTAGGGATAGATTAAATAAATCGTCCCCAAATTTATTGGCATGCTTCATCAATCTATTTATTGGGGAAAATTGCCCATACAACCTTTGGTGAAAATTTGTTTGAAAGGTAACAGAATGCCTTAATGTCCTTGAAGGAACATAGAAATTTATAGAAAAGAGCAGTTCACTACATTGCACATTCCCATGAATTAGTTTAAAAGAAACAATACATCAGCATTTTCACGTCTAACTTTCAAACTTTGTATATTAATAGCTTTTTCAAGATCTTCAAAATTTATTGTTTCCTGAGGAATATGCAATTTAAAGGCAATGTATCTTAAAAACTTTCTCTGAACAGAATTTAACATTTTAACATATTTCTCATAATATGGATTCCAAACAACAGAACAATTTTCCAAAGGGGTCTTACTAACGAAGTATACAATAGTTTTATTGAATTTACATTTTTAAAATCTTTGGTATTTCTTTTAATAAACCCTAAAACTCTAAGGGCTCTATTCTTGCAATATTCAATATGGGAAGAAAATGTAAGTTTATGATCAAAGAACACCCCAAATCTTTAATAGTATTTACGTGGCTTAAAGGCTCGCAATCAATTCTGTAAATATTTCTTTGTACGTTTAAAGATCTACTAAACTGGATTGATGTGCATTTTTTTATATTTAGAATCATTCGGTTTCTTGTACACCAATCATAAAACCTAATCCATCTTAATGACCTATTTAACTACTTTAATTTAATAGTTTTTCTTCACTTTTAGGCTCAAATTAAAAGCAAGTTATCCCTCTGGTATATTGGGTGGAGCTATCCAAATACCCTTACAACCCAGTAAGCCTCAACCCTTAATTCTGGACGAGGATGGACGGACCATCGATAAATCAGGTAAAGCGATACAACTTACTCATGTTGCACCCACACTAAAAGCAAATTTAAGAGCTCTAAAGCGGGAACAATACAAGGACAAAGGAGACAAAAAGGATGAGGGACAACTCTGAGACCCGTTTTATTGATCCAAGGATAGGTTTGAAGCCTGCTCTGAGGACCAAGAGGGCTTTGAGGTTTCATGAGCCTGGAAAGTTTCAACAACTGGCTGAAAGATTACGGATGAAGGTTGGTTTTCTTTTATTGGATATTATAATGTATATTTTCGAGTTCTCTTTTTACTTGTTTTAAATTTTTTTGTTTTTTTGGTACTTTTAATTTATTTTTTGGCATGTACCCAAATAATTACCATCAATTAGATAATTTGTATCATAAATGATTCTATTTCTCAGTTTTAAAAATCTAAACAATTCTTAAATTAATGCAACATCTTAGGTTCAAATTAATAACATATTTTTTTAGACTCAATTGGAAAAACTGCAGAATGAAATATCTCAAATAGCAAAGAAAACCGGAATTTCTTCTGCAACAAAATTAGCCTTAATCGCCAAGACAGAGGGCGTTAGTGATGATGTTCCTCATATGGAATGGTGGGATTCTGTTATTTTAGAAGATAATTTAGATACAGTAACAGAAGATGGAAAGATTGCTATTAAAGCAAATACTATTAATAATTTAGTTGAACATCCTACCCAGATGAGATGTCCTAGTAAGTACATGAGTTTAATATTGTTAAAGAGGTTTTAGATTTGGTGGATACTATTCAAGTAATGTAATGTAATTGTTATATTAATAAATTTAAGTGAAATTGTTGTTCGGCATCTTGATGTAAAAAATTTTAATTTTTAAATTATAATAGTTTTATAATAATTGATATATCCAAAGCTTTTGACCAGGTCTGGCATGCCGCACTTCTTAATAAACTTCCCTCCTATGGTCTTTCAACTAAGCTCTGTACTTGGCTCTCTAGTTATCTATCTGATCGTCGAATATCAGTTATTGTGGACGGCCATTCTTCAAGCTTTCATCAAGTGAATGCTGGAGTCCCTCAGGGCTCAGTTCTGGCACCAACATTGTTTCTTCTTTATTACATCAAAGACCTTCTCTCTCCACAACTAATTCCATTCATAGTTTCGCCGACGATAGTACCCTTCACTCCAGTTTTCAGGTTCCTAAACCCATCTCTAAACCTGACTTGGAAAACAAACATAGAGCGATGCAGATATCTCTTTTGCAGGATCTTAATTTAATATTGGATTGGGGCGCCAAAAATCTCGTTCATTTTAATGCACCCAAAACAAAATCATGTTCCTTGTCGCGAAAAGAGTCATCAAATACTCATCCTCTACTTATGAGCGGCCAAGTTTTACAGAGCAAAGACACCTTCAATCTTGTGGGCGTCACATTTGAAAGTAACCTTAACTGGCATAAACACATTGTATCCATAGCCACGGCAGCCTCAAAAAGCTTGGATTTCTTTTCCGAGCCAAAAGTATTTCTCCCCTTCTAATTTATACACTTTATATGTGTCCCAAATCCGACCTTCCTTGGAATATTGTTCTCATATCTGGGGCATAGCGTCCCCCACAACCCTAAGCATTCTTGATTCTATTCAAAGAAGAGCTATTAGTCTCATTAATGATCCTTCACTTACAGAAAGGCTTCCCTCTCTTGCCCATCGTCGGGCTGTGGGGATTTATCGCTTTTTATAGGTACTTCCATGGCTTCTGCTCTGAAGAATTGTCCAGTATAGTTCCTCCACTTACGGTTCCCAACAGAGAAACTCGTGGTTCCGCGCGTATGCATTCCTATACGGTCCAACTGGACAGGCCCCGAACTTCCCACTTTGTTCGTTCTTTTATCCCTAGAGTTTCTAGATTGTGGAACCTACTGCCCGCGGAGGTCTTTTCTTCCCCCCAAATCTTCAAGTATTTAAGTCCCGTGTTAACAAACTCCCTCTTACCTCGCTTAAGACATCCACGGTACGTTAGTATTTAGGCTTTTAGCCTTCGTGGTTTGTCCAAAGATAAAAAAAAAAGTCAAAATGTGAATCATTTATTATTTATTCTTATTTTGTCTAATATACTTTTGCTACACCCTGTATTCTACTGAGGCAAGCAAGCCTAATATTATATAGGGGGTTAGGTTAGTTTGTGCTCAAAAAGGCAGTTACTTTATTATTTTTTTTTAATTAATCTGAAATGGGTATTAATTGATTAAACTCAACGGCACATTAAAATATAATAATAGAGGAATATTGTGTAAAATTTTTTAAGCTGAAACATTTTAAAAAATACGTGAGTGGCTAGCAATATCAGAGTTGCTGAAAAAGACGTGAATTGCGGTGACCATCATATCTCCTTGCTTGAAATATCAGCCTCATTTGTTTATATTAAAATTAGAAATATTGAAAACCTAAAACTTCTTCAGCTGGGTACTGAAATTATTCAAAAAAAAATTTTAAGAGATCAATGCACTAGTTTTGAAGCTGTAATGGTCAACGACTCAAAAAACTTAAGTTGTGGAAACTGCTTTAAAGTTAGCTTCAGGACACAAAGAGTCATATGGATAAGGTGGTTATTTAAACCTCTGTATAGCCAATTTTGCTTCGATTAATCTCAAATTTTTTTCTAAGACTATTCTTAAATGTTCTTCTATCTAGAAAATGTATTTTAAAATATACAAAAAGTTTTTAAACCCACACCCACTTAATAAATCCTAATTTAATTCTATTTCCACTTAATCTTTCATAACTTCTACTGGCCTCCCATGCTTCTGAGTAGTGTCCAAGATAGATCCTAGTTATCTCAGCATCTATTGATACAGCTTAGGTTAAATATGAAAGTTGTGTGTTTTTTAAAAGCCATTTACATGCCGTTTGTGAAACTTGAAAAACATATTCGTTGAGATACTATAAAAACGAAAATCTGACTATATTGATCTTATTTTCTCTGACTTATTTGAAGAGATATGAAATAACAACACTTTCTTCCATTGGCACTTTTAACTACTACGATGGTATTTTTAGATTTATACTGACGTTCGTTTTTCAAGAAACTGAATATTAACTTTATTTTGTTTGAAAAAGTACCCCTGTATCTGATCCCATTTTTTATTACAAATTTAACGATGTATCAAATGTAATATTTTAAATTTTAGTTAAAAAAATTGCATTTTTTCTATTTTTAGGTAGGCCTTGCAAACAAATGCTTGGACGTTAATACCTGTTACCGTATCTGTAACATAATTTATTATAATTATAAAATAGTATTTGTCCTTATTATCCTGCTTGTCGAGTTGTTGTTTTTAGAGCAATTGTTCTAATTGTTACTGTTGTCTCTATTATTGTTTATTGGTGAATGGCGAATATCTTATTGTATTATTACGGTCGAATATGCAGGATGGCCATTATAGCCATGAAGATAAGTTTGACATGCTAACATGCTACATTTTGTGCTGCAAAAATAAATGAAGGTATTATGCAGTTAATAAATTATGGTAAATACATGGACCTGGTATTTTAGTTCCTAAAATTCCACACCACCTATTTAACCCAAAACGTTCTTGATGTTTTGATATTTTCTTAACACGCGGATTTTGTTGAGCCTAGTAATTCGTATTGCGTATAAAGACAACAGTAACAAGAACAATTGCTCTAAAAACAACAACTTGACAAACAGGGTAATAATGACAAATACTATTTTATAATGATAATTAATTATGTTGCAGATACGGTAACAGGTATCTGCAACATAATTATGGTCCAAGCATTTGTTTGCAAGGCCTACTTAAAAATAACTTTAAAAAATAGAAAAATGCAATTTTTCTTTTAACTAAAAATTAAAATATGACATGTGATACATCGTTGAATTTGTAATAAAAAATGGGATCAGATACGGGGTGTACTTTTTTTCGAGCCATATAAAAAATAAAGTTGATGATGGTTTCTTGAAAACGAAACGTCGTAAAAAGTGCCAATGAAAAAGTGTTATTAGTTTTTTAATATCTCTTTAAATAAAGTCAGAAAAAATAAAATCGACATAGTCAAATTTTCGTTTTTGCCAAATATCTCAGCAGGCCATGAAAATTTTTCAAGTTTCTAAACGGCATGTAAATAAGCTTTAAAAAACACAACTTTTTCCTAATTTAACCTAAGCTGTATCTCCAATAGGTACTGAGATTCCAATGCATAGGATCCTTATCTTGGACACACTGTATATCAGATTTTTAGAGAATATCAAATGCAACATTAAAATTTAATTATCCACCAAATTATTTGGCCACTTTAATTTAATACATTTACAAAAATGAATACAATACGTTTGTAGTTTTTGTTGGTTTCAGATGATTAAGCTGATGAATTTTTTAGCCGACCCAATTAAAGCTGTTTACATGCCAGTGTTTTTAACAAAAAAGGAGCGAAAGAAGCTTCGTAGGCAAAATAGAAGAGAAATGTGGAAGGAAGAGCAAGAAAAGATTAGGTTAGGTTTGGAACCACCTCCAGAACCTAAATTAAGGATATCAAATCTAATGAGGGCGCTTGGTACTGAGGCCGTGCAGGATCCCACCAAGATTGAAGCGCATGTCAGGTTAGTTTTTTTCAAAATTTTGCTCATCTAATACCTCTTTGAATTGATACAATGTAATGTATTTTTTACTTTTCCAATAAAAAAGCCAACAAGGTAAAAAATCAAATAGTACGAAAATATATATATATATATATATATATATATATATATATATATATATATATATATATATATATATATATATATATATATTTTGGGAAATACGCGACTATTGTCCAATACAGGAATTTGTAATTTTTTACAGCATTTATGTTGTTCACATTTTTGCATGTTGGTACCTTGCCCTATTTTTGCAATATTAAAAAGCGAATTGCCGACTGTAAAACGAATCTGCAATAAACTTGCAGCAAGTTTATTGTTGAAAGAAAGTTGCTGCAACAAAATTGCAGAAAGAACTTGCCGACTGTAAAACGGACTTAACATTTTCTGATACAGTTGATTATTTGTAACCTTGATCTCTAAATATTTTTAGGCTGTTACATGTTACATATAATTGAAAAGAAAAGTATTGAACATGAACTAGTTAAAAAAGATTGAATTTAACTATAATTATTAATCATATGAAAAACTTTTTTATTATTAATTTTACAAAATAAAGTTATTCTTTATAAAAGTTTTGCATCATCAGATATCAAATTGTGTCAGTCATGTATGAGGTTTGGCCAAAAATGTAATTTTTGCTCCAGAGTAAAGTTCCTGTATTTTTGCTAATATCGAAAATTATTATAAGTAAAAACATTTAGAATTAAAAATTACTTTTAAATATACAATTTTGTTCATTTCCAAGAAAAACTCTTACATGACTGACACAATTTGATATCTGATGATTGCATTTTAGGTTTTGGACCATGCAGAACTTTTTATAAAGAATTTTTTTTTTTGTAAAATTATTATTAAAAAAGTTTCCCATATGCCGACAACTTATGTAGACACATTATATGTTTTGGTTAAAAACATTTAATATTTATATTCTTTAGAGAACAAATGGCAAAAAGGCAAAAAGCACACGAAGACGCTAATGCCGCTCGAAAGCTAACAGCAGAACAAAAAAGGGATAAGAAGATAAAAAAATTAAAAGAAGATACTTCTTTGGGTGTGCAAGTGGCTATATATAGGGTACTGCACCTACATGAACTTGCATCAAAGAAATTTAAAGTGGAAACTAATGCCAAACAACTTTTTATGTCCGGATGTGTTCTGCTGTACCCTGATTGCTGTGTTATTGTGGTAGAAGGGGGACCCAAGCAACAAAAGAAATATAAAAGGTAAGACAAATATGATACTAAAATGGAAAATAAGATAAAAGAAATATTTAATTGTCAGTTGGGAAAAATAATAATTGAATAGTGGAAATGCTAATTGATCTAAAAATATAATATTTTGTTTTTTGTGGCAGCCCCAATATTCCACTTTGAAATTACAGTGCAAATTTCACACTAGTGATTGCTGCAAATAAAGTCCAAAGTTGACGCCACCTGTATGCCTAGCATTACATTTCATACTTATTTCTTTGATTTCTGGGGATTTCCAATTTTTGTATTTAAATCACTTAGCACTTCCTTTCTTGAATTCTTGTATCTGCGTTTCTAGTTTTGGTAAAATGTCGATAATTTAAAAATTTGATTGATAATTGAGAAAAATAGTGTATATTAATTTAATTTTAAAGACAACTAGTTAATTACAACTTTCAAAGATGAGAAATTTATTTGCCTATATGCACAACTACTTTGGCTAATATATTATTATTTTTTTTACTCGTTTTTAAAAATGTTCTGTGACTGTAACTAGTCCATGTGGGAAACATTTTTTTTATTCTTAATAAATCTTTTGTCAAATCCCGATCACGCAAAAATCTATCTCTACCAAAAATGTTACATTAAGCCCAAACCTTTCTCTTTGGCAATAGTTTTACAGAGCGGAGACGCCTTCAATCTTGTGGGCATCACATTTCAAAGTGGACTTGACTGACATAGACACATTGTGTCTATAGCCATGGCGGCTTCAAAAAAGCTTGGATTTCTCTTTCGAGCCAAAAAGTATTTTTCCCCTTCTAATTTATACACTTTATATGTGTCCCAAATCCGACCTCCCTTGGAATATTGTTCTCGTATCTGGGGCATGGCGTCCCCCACAACCCTAAGCATTCTTGATTCCATTCAAGGAAGAGCTATTCGTCTCATTAGTGATCCTTCACTTACAGAAAGGCTTCCTCTCTTGCCCATCGTCGGGCTGTGGAGGATTAATCGCTTTTTATAGGTACTTCCGTGGCTTCTGCTCTGAAGAATTGTCCAGTATAGTTCCTCCACTCACGGTTCCCAACAGAGAAACTCGTGGTGTCGCGCGTATGCATTCCTATACGGTCCAACTGGACAGGCCCCGAACTTCCCACTTTGTTCGTTCTTTTATCCCTAGAGTTTCTAGAATGTTGAACCTGCTGCCCGTGGAAGTATTTCCTTCCCCCAAATCTTCAAGTATTTAAGTCCCGTGTCGACAAACTCCTCTTACCTCGCGTAAGACACCCACGGTATGTTAGTATTTAGGCTTTTAGACTTCGTGGTTTGTCCAAAGATAAAAAAAGAAAAAAATACTATAAGCAGCCAGATTATGTTCCCCTGTTTGTGAAGACACTGATTTACAATGACCATAGTTGAACATATTATGCAGTATCCAAGAACCGATATCTTATACAGGGTATAAAGGGCTCTGTTAGTCCTCTTTCTCGACGTGTGTTAATCTGCCTGGTTACATCCAAAAATGGTGCACATCAGTTTGTTATCTCAATTCTTATAATTAACACTCATACCTCACGAAAGCCCACAACTTCCTCCCCTCTCCCTTTAGAATCAATATCCTGACAAAAAGTTCAAGTTTTACACTTTGTGCATAATTTAAAATACAGCATTTTTTAAACATTTAAATATTATGCTGGCGTCACACTTTGGGTCATACCCATACCGTGGCCAAAGTAATTATTTGGCAAACCACAACATCCAATTTGTTGATGTAAATTAAAGTCTTCTCTAATGAAATATATAAATTTCCTTTGATTTGTGTCAGTTTGCCGCCACCGAAGCGAACTCAAGCAAACTTGGCCCAATCAAGGAGATAACAGACAAAAATTACCGCTCACAAAATATCATTGGCCAAAGTTTGTCTGAGTTGGTCCAATGTATAAATTCATTTCATTAAATGTACCAAAGACTTCTAAAACTTCTATTGGATAAATCTAAAACTAGGTAAAAAAAAATTGTCAAGGGAAACCATTGATAGTTGACACAAACTATAACAGTGACGCCAATACTTGGTGGTTCTTCTGCAAGGTTAGTTTATATTTATAAGGTTGCGACATATCCTCAACTTTTAGGCGCTTTGAGGTCGGGGACGTAAGGAAGGGCACTCCACGGAGAAAAGTTGGCAAGACTGGGTAAAATCAAAGTTGATGATCAATCCAGTGGCGTCTAGAATTTGCGCATTTCATTTTGCATTGTTTTGGAAGTGATATTTGTTGAAAGATGTAACTCCAAATGTTTCTTATTTAAAGTAAAAGAATTTACAACCTAATAATAATTAAAAACTGTTGTGTAAACGGTTGTTCTACTAATACAATAAACTGTATATCTCCGGCACTGAACAACATGGCCGAAAAATGGGAGATGTGACGTCATACCACGTCAAAGCAATATGGCCGAATGTCGCGACCTTATATAGACCGACTTTGGTTCTTCTGTACTAAATTCTTTTCTTGCTTTCAAAAAATATAGTATATGCCAATAACTGGCGGCTAGCGACACCAATTTTACTTTGGCTCCGAGGCGTTCGCATTCGCCATTCTTTTTGAAGTGATTTGAATTTTATTTTAATAAGTTAATTTTACAATGTTTGTTATTATTATTATTATAATTCGATTGTTTAAATTATTTTATGTATTATCGTTTTGAGAATATTGAAATGTTCATGGCATTGTTTTAAAAAGGTTTAAAAAGGTGTTATTTTTTAAAAATATACCTGCACGATCTAATTCTATTTATGAAAGAATTGACACAATTCGTAATTGGAATTATAAAGTGTGTATTAGTCTCAGGTTTAATTAAGGAATTAAAAAAAGCCTTGACTAACCAGAACTAACCATAACCCCCCACCTATACTCTGTCTTGGGTAGAAACTATTCGAGTAATGTCAACTAACAAAACACCGAAAACCGAAGACAGATTATAGATATTGGGGTCATGGTTAGTTAAATCTTTTTTTTAGTTCCTTAATTAAATTAACACTATCGTACCGTGCAAAATTACTTCTAAAAAAGAAAAACATGCAATAATTGCCATATGATTTCGAGGTTAGAAAAAAGTTCTCTCTCTCTCTATTTGTTTCTTGGTTTTGGTCCCTTCAGGTCCAATCCACCACTCTCCCCCTTCCGGACTATGCTTTCCAGGTCTTCGTCGGCGGAAAATCTGGATAATCGAGCTCGTAGCTCCCAGAAATTCCAAAAAGAAAACAAATAATTCAACAATCGATGCAATGCATAAATTGTCGGCTGTCAAACCAAGATCTGCTACTGGTGTTACGTATAACCTCCACTTTCACTACTGACAGTTCCCATGGCACGCCCATCTATTTCCCGCCATTTGAGAAATACCTCGTGTTCACCACCAAACAGGATACCATCAGCTTATAGGAATCTTCGCTCACAGCGCTTAGATCCAGAAGAAAGATGCCGTCAATTTAGCGACGTTCGTACGACACCTCTAGCCGCCACTCCGGGAAAAACTTTGTAGTCCTCTACGCACGTCCGCACTGTCCGGAGGTCAAACAAAGACTGAGAAAAAAAAAGTTAAAAAACTTTGGCGCACGTTTGGCGCATGCGAACGCCTCGGAGCCAAAGTAAAATTGGTGTCGCTAGCCGCCAGTTACGCCAATACCCAGCTTTGTGGTTCTCCTATGCTAGAGTTGTCAGATTTTTTCTTGCTTTCAATAATATAGTATGAGAGAAAGTGCTACTTCCTTATTCCTAAATTATTATGGTTGTTTTGGATATTAACTAGGACACAACAATTCACAAAACTGTTGATGTTAATTGCGCGGATTTAAAAAAATGTCATAAAATTAACAAGTGATGTTTTTTTTTAATTTGTAGGTTAATGTTAAATCGAATTAAATGGGAAGAGGATATAGTAAAAGATCCAGATGGCAATGAAATTCCAAACAAGTGCGTCCTCGTTTGGGAAGGTACCACCAAACAAAGAAACTTCGGTGAAATGAAGTTTAAAGTTTGCCCTACTGAGAAATTAGCAAGGGAACATTTCAAAAACACAAAGTTGAACACTATTGGGATTTGGCATACAGTGGGGCAGTTTTGGAACAAGCTAGCGATTTGATTGAGTAGCTGTATTAGTCTGTATACATAACCAGCACTATTCTTATAATTTGGAAGAACTAAAGTCCCTGCTATTATTTCAGATTTAATATGTTGCCTTTTGTAACAAATGTAAATATTGTGGTACTAAGGTAACTAAAAATTAAGGAATAAATATTGATTTTGATTCGAAATTTAAAAGCGTTGTTTTATTTTTTTAATTTCATGAACAAAAATTGTACAATATGATGAACAGCATACCGGGTGCTAACGAATCTATTAGACAATTCATAACTTTAAGAGTGTTAAGCATATTAAAATGAGACTTGGCATAGGTATACAGGGTGATTCAAAATCGATCACAAAACTTAAGGGGGTGATTCTACTTGACAAAATAAGGATAGAGCTTCATATATATATTTTTTCAAAATGTCATTCGTTTTCGAGTTACAAGCCGTCAAAGTTCATTTTTTATTTTGTTTTTTTCGCCATATTGCATTTATTTTTTAACCAATCCAGTTGATATTTGGCACGCAAATCGAGCTTTGCAGATTCTAAAATAGGGCACTTTACCTAAAACTTTTAATTTATTTGCATCATAACTTTTTTATTTTGACAGATATCGCAAAGCTGGGCGCGCCATTTTATAGACAATCAAAAACAAGGTACTCTTTATTAAAGTCGATAAACCTCACCGTTTGGGCACCAATAGACATCAATGTTTTCATCAATTGCAATTAAATTACCTACACACTACTACAGGGTACATACAATTTTATATATATATATATATACACCAAAGTGTCATAAGTTTGATATTTCCATGGTTACTTAACAATAAATTCTTTAAAAATATTTTTTTACAAAAAAGCGGATTTATTAAAAAATCTTGATGATTTAGGTATAGGGACATGATATGTCATCTTAAAGCGTTCTTCTTCATCTTTAATTTTATTGAGTAATATACAGGGGTTTCATTTGAAAAAATGATCTTTTGACTCCTTTTAAGAATAACGGAAATAATAGTAATTTTAGCACGCCCTGTATGATATGGAGTCGATTTGCCGGTGTAAATTAAATACATCGTGTCTGTCTAAACTACCACCAAAACATCAACTTTTCTTGAATTGAGAGCACTAATTTACTTAAGTTTAATTAGGGCCATGTTTTGCACCATATTTAATACAAATTATTTTTTATCTCAAAAACCGATAGAGATAGGTATAGGGCAATATTAACAAAAAAGATTTATAATAAAAGGGCGAATATAAAAACTTGTTAATATAGGGGTGTTCCATTTAAAAAAATAAAGTTTCTAGGACTTTTTGATAGAAGCAATGCTGAAAATATTTTAGATCGATAGAACAGGTAAGGAAATGTAAGATGCCAAATTTTCAGAAAAATCTGCGTTCCGTTTTCCATAAACGTCTAACCTACCATCGACCGTGGTGAATCACCCTGTATATATATATATATATATATATATATATATATATATATATATATATATATATATATATATATATAAAATTGTATATATTCTCGACCGTACGGTATAAATTTAAAGAAAAGTCTTATCGGGTGTGCGCTCTGTATGATTAAAAACTCTTTTTCTTAATATACTCTATATTTCGCCATTGGTTAACAGCTTCTTCAGGAGAGTAAACTACAACACCGATGAAGGAACAAGCACATTACATAAAGTGTATAGATAAAAATGTATAAGTAACTTTCAGATTCAGAGTTAGTTCTTATATAAGATAAGATATTGTTCCTGTATCAATTTAAAAGTTACCATGGTTAAAGTGTCAAAGTTTTTAATTTTATAACTCTGAATCTGTAAGTTACTTATACATTTTTTATCTATACACTTTATATAATGTGCTTGTTTCTTCATCTGTGTTGTAGTTTACTCTCCTGAAGAAGCTGTTAACCAATGGCGAAATATAGAGTATATTAAGAAAAAGAGTTTTTAATCATACAGACCGCACACCCGATAAGACTTTTCTTTATATATATATATATATATATATATATATATATATATATATATATATATATATATATATATATATACAGGGTTATTCACCTTTAGAGTCCTATTAAGAAATCTGGGAAACCACTAAAAATATTTTTTTTTAATTTTGACGCTAGATTTTTAGTAATATTGTTTATATGGCAAATACATACAGGGTGTCCCACCGGAAACTGTCCCGATCGAGTTCTTAAAAAGTAAGCTTTGGAAAATTTTCAAAATTTGCTAACAATATAAAGTCAGTGGGGACATTCAACTAAAAGATTTTCACAGCTTCCTTATTTTCAATGGAACACCCTATACAATATTTATTTTTTTGATTCTGCTTAAAATTTTTAACATAATTTATGTATAATGTTCTATTCTTAAGTCCAACCGATTTTGACTTATTTTAAATTTCTTGTCAAAAATGACGTTTGCAAGCCATTACATAATCATCAATTTCTTCTAAACAAAAGCCTTTAATATGAGTTGGGGTTGGGTTTCTCGTAGAGAAAGAACTACTTCAGCAGACTATTGATATTTTCACAATTGCAGCGCACCACCTAGGGGGCGATGGTCGGACCTAGGTGGAAGACCTCGAAAAGGCGAAAAAAAACGCTATAAAAACAAATTAGTTTCAATAGTTTATTTTATAACAACTTAATAATATTTTATTTACACAACTTAATACTTTATTCACTGGATTATATCACAAATTTTCTTCAAAAATATGTTTTTTATTTAACAGTATAGAATAAATTGCATAATTGAAATATCTAAGAACAGTTTATTTTGTGCTAACTAAATATTTAATTCACAGCTTTTAAAACAATTATATACCATCGTTTTTTTAGGAAAAAGCTTTTGTCTACAAAGCATAATTATTATTAAAGTAGGTATTTAAAAAAAATATATATATATATTTATTTGAAAATTATGTGGTAAAATATTATATAAATAAAAAAATAATTCTTCATTTAAGGGGTTAGAAGACCCCAAAAAGCCCATTCTTTAGGATTTTCTTTCTGAGAGGCCATTTAAATTTATTAATTTGAAATTTTGTTCACATATTCTGTATACTTTTAAAAATATTTTGACATATTTAATTTCTAAGAAGCAATATTTTGAAAGCCTCTGTAAAAAGACGTTTTGCGGTGACCACTATGTTTCTGCAATAAATCATCTTAAATTAAAAAAACATGGAAAGCGGGTCATGTAACACATCCTTTTAAAAACTCCTGACGAGTACTTTACTAGCCAAGAATATAAAGTCAATACCGTAACCTATTACAAAATGGCGGTACTTTAAAAATTACCTAATCTGATTTGGATGGCCATATTTACAAAACCTATAGGGTTGGATGTACTTAATGTGGTATTTTCTTAAAGCTCTTTTAAAGACCTTTTAATGGTAATACTAATGATAATATACAGGGAAGGGCAAAACTGGATATTTTTTTAAAACCACCCTGTATATTATATCACCATTAAAAAGAACTTTGAAGAAACTTTAAGAAAATACATCATCAAGTACATCTAACTTTATTAGTTTTAAAAATATGGCCATTCATATCAGGTATTTTGGTAATTTATAAAGTACCGCCATTTTGTATTGGATGAAGATATTGACTTTATATTCCAGGGTTATAAAGTACTCCTCGGGAGCTTTAAAATGATGTGCCACAAGACCCCTTTCCATTAAATTTTTTTTCCTAAGATGGCGCCCATCCGCCATCTTGATTATTTTTACGTCAAAAAGTAGTTTATATCCTTCCATTAGTCGTAAAATTAAGGGTACAAAAGTTAGCAGGAGGACTATTATGTCCACACTGTATAACTTATAAATTAATTGAAGGAAAATGGCGACTTCGCAAACACAAAAAGGGATTTCGGGCCCCAAATTTGGACCTGAAATTATTTATGAAAAAATATATTTATCGCAAAAAAAACATATTTATCGCAAAAAAACCTTCAATTACTAGCTAAAAGATATATCTAAAAGCTTGTGTCAAAATTTAAGAGCGATCGGTTCAGTAGTTTTCAAGAAATCGTGGTCACCGTTCTCTAAATCACTGTTTTGAGAAGAACCCGTTTACAGTTTTAAGAAACACGAGTGAGAACGTCTCCTTTCCACGCATTGCCTATGAACCTTTTGATTTGGTTGAACGTGTATTGAAGGAACAGTTTAAAAATGTAGATTCGGTGCTCTTTGATAAGAAAAAAAATCACAAAAAGTTTAAAGCAAATAAATCGGCATGCTTGTCTTTGCGGCCGCCCTTGCTATATTTCTTTTATGATATGCCGGTTGATGCAGCTGGTCATCGCACTATGGGATAGAAATTAATTTTTTTGGTCAAAGTTCTGAAACTTACCAATCTAACTTTAAATGAGGTGTTTTTACTGGAAAATTATTGAAAAAATATTATGCATTATTACAAATACTTTTTGGGGACCTAAAACTTATTATATGTTATTATAAATTTACACCCCCTTAACATTATTATTTTTTATTGTACAAAATAAACTAAAATAGCAGCTTGTTTGGTTAATTCGGTAGTATTCTAATCAGTAATCCGATGATTATTATCTCATATGATATACAGGGTACGACAATAAGTATGATTTTTTAAATGGAATACCCTGAATATTATATCACCAGTAGAAAAATCTTTTAAAAAGCTTTAAAAAATACTACATTTGATGTGTCTATCTCAATTCGTCGCTGATCTTACCAAGGGGCGAAAGCGCCAATTTGTTAATTTTACAGGAAAGCATTTTAAAGAAAATGGGTCCTATTTGGAACACGATTATTTTTTAAAAAGTTTAGTAATTATTTTACTGTTTATGGTGTTACGTAGGTCAATTTACGTGCTTACTAAATACATGTGTAAAATTTAAATACTTATAAGTTATTACAGCTAAAATGGACCCAAATGGACGTTTGCTCTTTCGTTAGATTTTTTGAATGTTATTTTGGATGTTCGCCTGTTCTATTATACTAATATTCAAATTAAATTAAACATGTTGCCTTTGGTCCTCGTTAAGGTTGTCACAGTCTGTAGCTTTGCATTTATATTTTTCACAGCGAGGTTTTATTTATTTGGCAGACATACTTTTTTGTCACAGGACTAACATAAGTCTTTCCTTCCGTTCTTAAAGCATGCGCGGTTCTTTTTCCTGTTTTTTATAATTTTCTTTTCCAAATGTATTTCCCTTTTTCACCATCTAAGGCAAACCTAGAACTATTACCAACAGTAAAAATGGGCTGTCCAACAAAAAAATGTATGCATAACAGCCAATATTACTATTGTGAGATCTGACAATTAGGCAAAACTCCATTTTGTGCATGTTCGCCCCTTAGTTTGATCCTATAATGTATTTAGTGTCGCTTACGCCTATAGACAATTTTGATGTTTACGGGAAACTGCTATAGATAGACGTTTGCCAGTTTGCTAGATCATAGATACCTTTAAATCTGATCACTTGATGGACTTAACTCCAAAACGAAAAAATGTCGCTTTCGCCCCTTTGTCTTATCAGCGACGAATTAGTTTCGGAAATATGACGATCCAGATCTGAAAAATAATTTTAAATTATTCTTAGAAGCGTAATAGTGTTACATCTTCCTAACTTCCTTTATTTTTTAACGTATAAAATAAATAAAATACACGGTTTTGTTGGGTAGATTCTGTAGAATCCATATCTTTCATCAGAATGCTTTAATCTTTTAAGATATACAGTGTAGGACAAAACATATTAATTTTAAAATGGAAAACCTTGTAAATTATAAAAAAATCCTGTATCTGTCCTTACAATCAGAAATAGCAAAAAGTAGCAAGGCAATTGTAAGTACAAAACTGATAAAGAAAAAGGCAACAATAGCTCTTATTATTTAAACCCTTTTACTTTTTTTAGTAAACAAGGCTAATAATAAACTTAGTAGATTCAATGTTGTATATTTATGTCTACTTAAAATACATCTTCAAGTTTCTTATTACCCCAATAGAAATCGTCATATCCTTTTATAATTTTGCGTACATGTCGTTTGGAGTATCTTAATCCATTAAAATTTCAAAGTTGCTTTTTGGCCAAAATAATGGATTTCTATCCCATAGTGTATCGGCTCGTCGCTGTAAAGGATAGCGGCGCCTTTGTATAAAATAGTCCGATTGCAGGCGCCCTTTTTTATGTTTTTTTTGTATTATTTTCAAAGGCTACCGAATTTGCGCTTTTAAAATGTTCTTACTATATATGTACATATATAAATGTATATTCAGGGTGATTCATAACGTACCCTAAAAATATCTATTGATAACTAAGCTTAGGCAGACACAAATAAATGTTAAAAAATCTCTTGGTTTGTTGGTTCGTATGTTTATAATATATTGTGATATTGTCAAAGGGTTCACCAATTATTATTTTGACAACACTTTTAAGAAATATGTCTGAATCACCCTGTATATAAATATATAAGAAATAGCGAAAATTTTACTATAATTTAATGTTAACAATCTGCATGAAAAACTATCTTAACAATACGGAATTGGTTCCTATATTCTAAAATCACACAGTGCTTTGATTGGACTGGTATAGCAGAATTCAGCTGAAAAGAAGCCACAGGCGTCATAGAAATAAAGACGGCGATCAACTATTTCTTTCTAATCGCGTCGTTTAAACAGTGTGCGAGCAACAAAAGGAAAATAATTTGAGAGTGAGACAAAACTCATGAACGCGTGGCTTTCTCACTGCTGAATCTCAGTCTATAACAAAAATATAGATATACAAATTGAATCTTACAAGTTAGGAACATTAACAAAGATTGATTATATTTAACGAATTCAGATCTGCGTTATTTTTATTTTGACTATTAAGCAGCTTTTAGATGATTTTTTAAATAAAAAATATACAGGGTGTCTCTAAAAGGTCTTTACAAAATGCTACCACAAATTTCTTGGGGCAAAATATAACGATCTATCGCAATTTTCCTTAGTCAAAAAGTTGACCGTTTGGGAGATACAGGGTGTCAAAGTTTTAATTTTAGTTTGGTTATTTTTAAATATTTTCTTCAACATTAAACATTTTTGGACCAAATTTGGTATTGGGAGGTTTTTAGGGTTGGAAATCCAAAGCAAAATGGTTTTTTTTGCAATATCTCCCTAATGGT
Source organism: Listronotus bonariensis (assembly GCA_014170235.1). Lineage (NCBI taxonomy): Eukaryota > Metazoa > Arthropoda > Insecta > Coleoptera > Curculionidae > Listronotus > Listronotus bonariensis. Next base: position 31,037 of record JACEGR010003965.1, on the reverse strand, counting down.
TAACTCTTTGACCCTATGTCATATAAAGCAAATTACCCTTTATTTTGAAAAAGGAATCACTTCTTAAAATTTTTCGCATTTATTTTGAAACACCCTGTATAATGAAATCAATGAGCATTTAAATAAAAGCATTTTTGTTTGGAAGCCTAGGAAAGATATTTGGCATAAATATGCTATAATTTTTGTGGGGAGTGTATTTAAGCCAGCAATTCATATATCGACACCCTGAAGAAATTGCTAAAAATTAAGTAAAATATAACGGATATATCCTGAAAAACTTGTAAGCCTAAAAATATTTATCCCCAATTTAAAACAAAAACACAATCGTGTTCCTTGTCGCGAAAAAATCATCAAACACTCATCCTTTGCTTATGAGTGGTTAGGTTTTGCAGAGCGGGGACACATTTAACCTTGTGGGCGTCACATTTGAGAATAACCTTAACTGGCATAAACACATTGTATCTATAGCCACGGCAGCTTCAAAAAGCTTGTATTTCTTTTCCGAGCCAAAAGTATTTTTTCTCCTTCCAATTTATACACTTTGTATGTGTCCCAAATTCGACCCTCTCTGGAATATTGTTCTCATGTCTGGGGAATGGCATCCCTGACAACCCTCAGCATTCTTGATGCCATTCAAAGAAGGGCTGTTCGTCTTATTAATGATCCTTTACTTACTCAAAAATTCCTTCCCTTGCCCATCGTTAAGCTGTGGGAGATCTATCGCTCTTCTATAGATACTTTTACGGCTTTTGCTCCGACGAATTATCCAGTATAGTCCCTCCTCTTGCAGCTCCCAACAGAGAAACTCGTGGTGCCGCGCGTATGCATCCCTATACAGTTCAATTGGACAGGCCCCGAACTTCCCATTTCGTTCGTTCTTTTATCCCTAGAGTTTCTAGACTGTGGAACCTGCTGCCAGCGGAGGTCTTTCCTTCCCCCAAATCTTCAAGTTTTTAAGTCCCGTGTTAACAAACTTCCTCTGCTTCCTGTTTAAGACACCTACGGTACGTTAGTATTTAGGCTTTCAGCCTTCGTGGATTGTCCAAAGATAAAAAAATAAAATCTGAAATCATAAACTTAGTTTTTTTGAGTTAAGTCGCTTTTCTTCTGGGGGTGAAAATATCTCTATATGAACCCCTGGCTTAATGATTAAAATACGTATTTCGCATATTCACTTTTTTAGAGATTACATGTGGTTGATTTGGAAATCAGATATAACAAAAAAATAGAAACAACGGAGATCTAAAATCGGTGTTAACAGTCTAGGACGGATATCCTTGTGCAAATAAACAATTTAAATAGGGCACATCTATAACCCCAAACCTACTTGAAATTAAAAAAAAAAAACTACATATCTTTGCTAAAAATAGATCTGTTAATTAATTTAACTAATTCAGAGATAAAGAAAACAATCTCTACCAGCTGGTTTGTATATTTCTCGATTGATCTAATCGGAACATCACATTTAGTACCAATATCAGGATCTGAAATGTAAAAATAATTAGATAATAGTTTAATTGATCAAGGACCTTACTTGGATAAGTATGCTATATGAGAATAACAATTCTGTCAATTTAATTGTAATTTTCGGGCAACTGCTATTTTTTTCTATCAGCTAGGTACATATAAATAGCAGCGTTCGGCAATAATTCATTTTGAAAGCAATGCCGCAAAAATAAAAATAAAAAAAATTGCAAGTTCTGGTTCCTCAGGTCACGCGTTAGTTTTTATGGCAGGACAGAGAGTAAATAGGAGAATATATTTTTCTAAGTACGTGTTACACTTGTTTTGGCTATATTTATCAATGTTGTAGGAATGTTTTTATTGTCTTGTCTTCAAAAATTAAGGATTTTTATTATAAAATATATCAGGGTGATCATTTGAAAACTTTCCACTTAAGTTATCTTCGAAATGAGACAGATTTGAAAATTGCCGAAACACGTCAAGATATTTGAGTGAGGAACGTCTTTGCAAAATAGACTGGCGCTTCTAACCACTGGCTCACCACCCCAATGATCTGTAACGAGAAGGCGGTCGAGCGATACATCACTTTAAGTTCGACGATGCTACGTAACCCTAGAATATGAAGTCAATATCTCACCTATTACATGAATGGTACTTAGAAATACCCAATACCTGATTTGATGGTCATATTCCGAAACTAAGAAGTTAGATGCCACTTAATGTGCATTTTCTCTAAAGCTCATTTAAAGATCTTTTTAATGGTAGAAATAATATACAGGGTTCTTAAATAAAAAAATATGTACTTTTTCTTTCACTCCTGTATACCTTTAAAAGAGCTTTAAGAAAACACCACATTAGGTACATCTAACTTTATTAGTTTCGGAAATATGGCCATCCAAATCAGGTATTTAGGTAATTTTTAAAGTATCGCCATTTTGTAATAGGTGAAGATATTGACTTCATATTCTAGGGTTATAAAGTACTCGTCAGGAGCTTTAAAATGATGTATTACTCGACCCGCCTTCTCATTTAAGAATTTTGGGGTGGTGGCCCTGGTGGTTAAGGGGTTAAAGGGGCGCCGTCCACTTTTTTGTAAAACGTTCTCCCTCAATAAATATCTTGACGTGTTTCGGCGATTTTCAAATCTGTCTCGTTTCGAAGATAACTTGAGTGGAAAGTTTTTAAATGAACACCCTGTATAATCAGGCTATAAGTCAGAGGCTATGTGCTCTCAAAACAATTTGTTTACATTTCTTTTTTTTTTTTTTTTTACTTGGCTGCTGTGCTTAAAAAACGAATAATTATCGCTGGTTCTACTATTCCAGGTTATTCAATGCGTTTAAAATAACTTTCGAATAAGTGAATGGCTAACAATCCAAGAAAAAAGTACACTAATTTTCAATTTTAAGAACAAATTTATCTCACCTGCCGATTCATATGCAATAAATTTTAGAGAAGTAAATCCTACAGGTGTATTTTCCGTATCGATAAAGCTAAATATTTCAGGTTTCGCTTTATTTTCATTGTTGAAAAATTTCTAGAAATCTTCTGTGCAGATTTAAAACAAACTCACAATCTAAAAAAAAAAGTCAGATTATTTTTTTGACCGATTATTTTGTTATTGTCAATGTAATTTTAAATACATCAAGGGCAACTCTATACTTAAAAAAACACACCTGCCAAGAAATGTAAATCAATATTTTTAAACACACCATAATATATAAAACCATTTTTACTTATTGTCATTTGAGAAAATGATTAGCTCTTTTAATTTTTGTATTTCTCTACATGTATACAGTGGGTGATTTAAAACCGATCACGAAACTTAAGGGGGTGATTCTACTTGACAAAATAAGGTTAGAGCTTATATAATTTTTTTCAAAATGTCATTCGTTTTCGAGTTACAAGCCGTCAAAGTTCAATTTTTATTTTGGTTTTTTTCGCCCTATTGCATTTATTTTTTAACCAATCCAGTTGATATTTGGCGCACAAATCGAGCTTTGCAGATTCTAAAAATTGTGTAAGACAAAAGTACTTATTTTTAAATACTGCCAGAGGGCACTTTACCTAAAACTTAAAAATTTATTTACATCATAACTTTTTTATTTTGACAGATATCGCAAAAAGCTAGTGAAGCACCATTTTTTATATGGTACAATCAAAAAACTTAAAAAATAAGGTACTTTTATTAAAGTCGATAAACCTCCACCGTTTAGGCACCAACAGATATCTAGGGGCGTCCATAAATTACTGTGGAGACATTTTGAGGGGAGGGGCTCTGGAGCAAAATCTTACCAAATCTCACGAGGGGGAAGGGGGTCTGTGAAAAATCTCACGTAACTTTTGTGTAGGTAGAAAAGAAAAGAAAAATAAATTTTGGGACAGGCCTCCCCCAGGAAAATGTGATGTGTGTATTCTTGCTTTTTTGCTTTTTGGATGGAGGACCTTTTTTTTTGCTCTTCTATATTTTTGAAAACAAAATCAATTTCTGGTTCAAGAAATTGAGAGTTTTGTATTCCCATCATAAATCTCACGTGAGATTAGATAGGGGGAGGGGTTAAAGAAAATCTCACCTAATCTCACCAAGGGGAGGGGGGTCCAAAATATGGAAAAACATCTCACGTAATTTATGGACGCCCCCTCAAAGCTTTTCATCAATTTCAATCAAATTACCTACATACATACAGGGTGTCCAGTAACTCAACCGACAAACTTTACGGGGCAATTCTACAACAGAAAATAAGAAAAAAAGTTTGTATAAACATATGTCCTAAACGTCTTAGTTTAGTTAGTTAAAAAAAAATTAAAACATTGTAGTTCAAAAACTAAGACGTTTAGGACATATGTTTATATGAAGTTTTTTTCTTATTTTATGTTGTAGAATCGTTTTGGTCGGTTGAGTAACTGGACTGGACACCTTGCATGTATGTAGGTAATTTGATTGAAATTGATAAAAACTTTGATGTCTATTGGTGTCTAAACGGTGAGTTTTATCGACTTTAATAAGGAATACCTTATTTTTTAAATTTTAATTGTCTATAAAATGGCGCCCCAGCTTTGCGTGATATCTGTCAAAATAAAAAGTTATGATGTAAATAAATTTTAACTTTTAGGTAAAAGTGCCCTCTGGCGGTATTTAAAAAAGTACTTTTGTCTTAAAATTTAAGAATCTGCAAAGCTCGATTTGTGTGCCAAATATCAACTAGATTGGTTAAAAAATAAATGTAATATGGCGAAAAAACCAAAATAAAAATTGAAATTTGACGGATTTTAACTCGAAAACGAATGAAATTTTGAAAAAAATGTATATGAAGTTCTACTCTTATTTTGTCAAGTAGAATCACCCCTTTAGGTTTCGTGATCGATTTTTGAATCACCCTGTATTAAAAAAAATTATAAGTTAATATTAAAGTGAAAAAACTATATAATCGGAGATGTAAAAGGTATAAAGTCAATTATTAAAAAGTTAAATAATAAAACAGACAAGAAATAGTTTATACGCACTTGTTTGTACTTCCAATACTTCAATACTTCTTTTAAAAAGGGAAATATCATATCTGCTACTGGTGATCCTTTATGAGGAACACTATAGAACATTATTGCTCTAGTTTGATCAAATACATTTCTTAAAGTTGAATTTTCTTCGTCGGCATTCCAAGCTGAAAATAAACATAACTTACAATATTTTTTAAACTGCTTAAACCTTCTATTGAAATGTTTAAAAAATAAAATTCTCTTTACCACTTTATACAGAATCAGCCAGTCAGAAATGTAAACAGGCAATGCCTGCAAAGAAAACAGTCTAACTTGAAAGCATTAATGGCCGATATATAGAAGGAACAGTTTAAAAATGTAAATTCGGTGCTCTTTGATAAGAAAAAAAATCACAATAAAGTTTAAAGCAAATAAATCGGCATGCTTGTCTTCGCTGCCGCCTTTGCTATATTTCTTTTATGATATGCCGGTTGATGCAGCTGGTCATCGCACTATGGGATAGAAATTAATTTTTTGGTCAAAATTCTGAAACCTACCAATCTAACTTAAAATGAGGTGCTTTTTACTGGAAAATATTATAAATTATTACAAATGCATTTTGGAAACCTAAAACTTATTATATGTTATTATAAATTTACACCCCCTTAACATTATTATTTTTTATTGTACAAAATAAACTAAAATGTCAGCTTGTTTGGTTAATTCGGTATAGTATTCTAATCAGTAATCCGAGGATTATTATCTCATATGATATACAGGGTACGACAATAGGTATTTTTTTAAATGGAATACCCTAAATATTATATCACCATCAAAAAAACTTTTAAAATGCTTTTAAAAATACTACATTTGATGTGTCTATCTCAATTAGTTTCGGAAATATGACCATCCAAATCTGAAAAATAATTATAAATTATTCTTACTTTTTTTTTATTTTTTAACTTATAAAATAAATAAAAACACTGTTTTGTTGGATAGATTCTGTAGAATCCATATCTTTCATCAGAATGCTTTTATCTTTTAGGATATACAGTGAATTACAAAACATATTAAATTTTAAAATGGAAACCTTGTAAATTATAAAAATCTTGTATCTGTCCTTACACTCAGAAGCAGCAAAAAGTAAGAAGGCAATTGTAGGTTCAAAAACTGATAAAGAAAAAGGTAAAAAAATATTTGACAAAAGTAGCGAGACTTCGCGAGACTGCATCGGAAACACAACAATAGCTCTTATTATTTAAACTCTAATAATAAACTAAGTAGCTAATAATAAACTAAGTAGATTAAATGTTGTATATTTATGTTTACTTAAAATACATTTCATAAGTTTCTTATTACCCCAATAGAAGTTGCATATCCTTTTATAATTTTGTGTACATGTAGTTTGGAGTATCTACTTTGAAATACACAGCATGAGCCATTAAAATTTCAAAGTTGCTTTTTGGCCAAAACAATGGATTTCTATCCCATAGGGTATCGGCAAAGATTAATAATAGCTTAACAAGATCAGACAGTCAGACAAGGCAAATAAAATATGACAGAGATAGAAAAGGCGTCCGTGTTAAAGGGACAAAGCACGTGGCCGGGCAATCCTATTACTATGCGACGTTCGTTACATATATCTATCTTTGTTTACCTTGGGTCGTCTAACAAAGAACAGGTAGTGCGAGTAGGTACCGGACTCTCGAGGGTTGATCGAGTTTTAAAAGACGGTCGACGACAATCATATTTTACCTTGTGCTTGGTGTGGTCATAGTGGCAACATAGGAATTTTTGTGCAAGTAGAAATTTGAAATTAGTTTTGTGTAATTATGGAGAGTAAAGACAATAACAGGCGTTGTTAAAACCGGTGCACTGTAAGGGAATGCAAAGCTAATACCTAAGTAGTTATTTTTTACCCTTAGCAAAACATATTTTACTCCTCTCCGATACATTTTAAAAATTATGAAAAATTTACTTTAATTCTCTATTCAAAACAGTGTAGGAAAAAGAGTTTGTTCATGATGCTCCAGCTAGTACAGATAACTATTACTTACCTAAGGACAACCTTTTTATTAATAATTTTACGAAAGAAAGTTATTCTTTCTGCATGTTTAAAGCTTAAAAATAAATCATGCTTAAAAATTGTCAAAACAGCGAAATGTTACGCAAACGCTTATGGCTGTACGCAGAAAGTAATTTTGGGGGACAACAGCCAAAAGAGCCACAACCAAAAAAAAGGACTTTATGTAGGCCCCACCTTAAGCAAAAATAAAGGTACCTACTTCCCTTTTAAGCAAAACTTGTATATTTTGAGATAGCTCATATAACGCTAACACAAATTATTATTTAATGATTGCATTTCAGATTTTAGACTATGCAGATCTTTTTATTAAGAATAACTTATTTTCGTAAAATTAAAAATAAAAAGGTTTCCATATGATGTGAACTTAAGTGGACGCACTGTTTTTACAAAATTACGCCTTTAAATCTAGGGATAAATTTAGACAAATTTGTGTTTAACCCCCAAATTTAACTTGTATGTAAATAGCGTTTTTCTCGGGATACAAAAAGCTTGTGTGGCATGGGCGTAACTATCTTTTTGTTAATCTATATATACTTTTAATAAATTTTTTAGCAGGTCTCTAAAAGAGCTGTACCTACTGCACAAATTCACATATTTTTTGATTCTATGGTTACTAAAAACCTTACAATTTACAATACTATTTTTATTGTCTTATTTCCTTTCTTTTTCTATGAAAACTAATATTTTTTTGTCAATCAAATTTTCTTGGCAGGATAGTAAATAAATTAAAAATATTCAACTGCAAGGGTACCACTTTTTTAAGTACTTTTTTGAAAACCGTTTGATTTGTCAGAAATATAAGAAGAAAAATTAGCGAACACAAAACATGTTTGTCATTATCAGTGTTTATTTTCCTTAATCCTTATTATACCTATTTTACCTTTTTTTGGAAAAAGCAATTTACTGGTATTGTAACAAAACTGTGCAAATTTTTATTAGATGTGATGCGAAAATGTCGCCACAGTTCAACATAATTGTTTTTTTTGCAACTTACGATAACTGTGGTTCAGAAGGACGGATTTTAAAAAACAAATGTTTATTAAAAGAAAAGTCTTATTTTAATCTAAATAATACTACCTTAAAATATCTGTAGTAAATTTAGAAACATCATGTATACCTTGCAGTATCAATATGACTTTATTTAATATCTTACAGAATATTTTCATATCATCATATAAATCCGAGCAAGTAAAGACGTTTTAAATCCCAACTAACGTAAAAATATTAAACTGACAAAGAAATGGCAAGCAACACAAATTCTTTAAAAGCCAACGTAAGCAAGTAATGCCGGCAACAACGGCGCGTCCGACAACATGGCTCAAGGCCAATGGGAGAAGTCGGCGAAATCCTTTGAAGTTTCGTCGAGTGTCATCTCTTGTTAAAACATATTTACTCTTTGGTATCGGCGCGTCGCTGTAAAGGATAGCGGCACCTTTGTATAAAATAGTCCGATTGCAGGCGGCCTTTTTATGTTTTTTGTATTATTTTCAAAGGGTACCGAATTTGCGCTTTTAAGATGTTCTTACTTTACGTATAAAATTAGCTGATACGGTATACTAACTTCGCGCTTGTGGCTGCTCCGGTTGTATCGGCAGCATCGATCTCCGGAGTTAAGCAGTGAAGTGCGCGCCCATAACTTGGATGGGTGACCGGCGTTGTCGGTTTTAGGCAACGGCACGCGGTGTTCTGCTCGGGGGTGAACGAACGGACCGTGCAGCAACCATCCAAGTTATGGAATGAATGGTGTGTGAATGGAAAGGAGTAGGGGTCAAGGTACAATAAGCCTTCAGGCTGCAGTGCACCACCTAGGGGGACGGTCGTCGGACCTGGGTGGGATGACCCCGAAAGGGCGAAAGAAAAAAAAATACTAACTTACCATTAAGTATAATTTGCTTAATATAAAGGCCTCCCTTTGAATGACCGACCCAAACTATTGGCCTTTTTCCTACACCTAACCTTAATAATTGCTCTTCCATTTCTTTGCTTCTTTGTATAAGATCCGTCCTAAAAAAAAACAACAAAATTATAACAATTACATTTACTTTTTACAGGGTGTTAAAAAATAAATAAGTAACATTTTAGGAGGTAATTTCTTGTTTAAAATAAAGCTTAGTTTCAGTGGTGTAGCTACTATGGGGTTAGGCGGGACAGTGCCCCGTGGCCCTCAAGCTTAGGGGGCCCTTTGGAGTTAGAAAGGGCCCTCGGGCTAAGTACAGAATTACTGAAAACAAATGCGATGGAAAATAAAATCCCATATAACATTTTTTGCCGGCGTTGTACATTTAATTTACTGACATTGCCAACACTCTTTAATGGCAAGGCATTGGCAAAAAGGTATCAAAAAGACGGGAAAGTGGGCAATTGGCCGTTTTAGGCCACGTGTTGCAGATAAAGTGATGGTATCCGTCATTAATAAGTTATTGGCAAAAAATGCGTTTAAGATGATGGCATCCATCATTAATAAGTTATTGGCAAAAAGATAACAAAAAGACACGAAGGTGGGCAAATGCAGATACTCCCAAGCAGCAAGCTGACGTCTTATTGACGAAAATTGTCGCATATACTTTTTTTTAAAAGCTAAAATGATGCGATATTTTATTTGAAAATTAAAATAGGAAAAAACTCCTTACTGCATGCAATTTCCTTGCAATGCAAAGTACCATCTCTCGGAACACTGTGCAACTTGGAGATGCAGAATTTTACACCAGCCGAAGAAATTTCTTTCAAAGCTAAGTGAGATCACCTACCGCAGACCGCTCTCGAATTATTTTTGTCTAATGGGTACGGTTTAGACGATAAAAAGCGAAGATATTGCAGAAACGTAGTAGTTTATTGTCCATTACGCCATCTATCGGTATGTCAAAAAAACTATTAAAAATATATAACGTAGCTAATTTCACCATCATTTTATTTTTATTCGCTCCAAAATAAATAATAAACATTTTGTTTGACCTAATTTTTATTTGCATGATTTTTAACAATAAAATGGTATGAAAAGGCCATTTCCTTTAAATTAGGTAAAAAAACAAAATAATGTTGTTTAGCTGCCATTATAAATAAAACAGATCAAAAATATTGCTTTAATGTTAGTTAAATACCAATGTTAATAATATGGTTTAAAAAGTATGAATATGCGTTGAAGGTTTGCCTTCAAAAATCCAATATTTATTTGCCTGCAACAAAAACGCGTGCTTTATTTAATCAGGATTGGTATGCCGCAATTTTGTATGCTTGCCGGCAATTCGCCTGCATGTAAAATTTATTGGCAATTAAGTGTTTATTTAGGGTTGACTTTTTAATGCGTATAAGATGTTGGCATAATATTGCCACCAATTGCCAATGCTTTACCATCAATGTCAATATGAAAAATGTACATTGCCGGCAAATAGTGTTTGCTGGGGACAAGCTCTGAATCACCGCGGGATCCTTCGCCAAGTCCTTGAAACGACGTGAATTCAGTCTACGTCCGCGCTATGTGGGGCTATGTGGCCCGCTATTCGGCGCGGCGAATTGTTGCAATTCTAGACGCAGCATAACAATGAGAGCATACAATTGACCCGTGTAAAATCATCAAAAGGTGTACTTTTTCTCAATGCCAGTTAGATTGTGCATTTTTACACTAATCTTAAACGGTCCCACACGCAATTTATTTTATTTATCTAATTGCGATTTAGGCCACGTCATAGATATTTTACAATATATGATGGAACACATTTAATAAAGTAAATAACCACTTAAACAATTTAATCGCCTAAACAATCAATATTCATTTGGTAATTTATCTCGGGCATTTATTAATTAATTTATCAACCGTAGTATCAGTATCGCTAAAACGTCAAATGCATTTATCTGATATCTAAGGTAATTTGTAAAAATAGAAGTTAGTCCCATTACTTAATAACACATTTTACCAGGAATTGATGCGTTATACCCGTGGTTATACAGGGTGGCCCACCATATTCGACACGGTCTGTAGCTGGATAACCATGGGGTTTTTGAAAGAAGTAAATACTGGAACATATACAGGTCGGATAAGACCACAGTGTAAAATTATTTTAGTCTATACAGGGTGTCTCAAAAAGGTGTAACGTATCAAAGTTATATTTTTTTAAATGGAACACCCTATATTTTATGACGGTTTTAGATTCTACATAAAAAATAATTTAGGTTTGTTAATAGTACCAAGTGTCTAATTTTATTCGTTTTTGTGATATTGGATTTTTTTCAAAATGCAGGGGTGCAATTAAATTAATTTTATTTTAACAATATAAACTCCTTAAACTTTAAAGTTTGTTACAAGATTAGGAAAAGTCTGCCTTATCATACGTAGGTCATATCGAGATCATAGATTATACAGGGTGATAAAAAAATAATTACAATTTTTTGAAAGTCAAATAGCAATATCTCTCTTATTTTAAATGAAACACCCTGTATTTTTTTACACCACATGATGACAAACCAAATGCTCTTTCAAATGGTGTATAGGTTGCCTATACCTATCTTTTATACTTTTTAAGTAAATTCCTTTTAAACATATTTTTATTCCAAATGTCTATTTAAATGTAAGTAGGCTGTGATATAGCTATGCCTTTTTACTAAGCCGTTATTGCAAAATGTAAATTTGTTGAAAAAAGCACAAAATTAAAAGATTTTGTATTATCTGCCACTATTTTTAAAATTCACAAAAAAAAATCATTAGTTGCTTATAATGCTACTTCCAATAACACTTATTTCAGCTGAATGTGGTAATGATAAAACTTGTGTTTTTAAACAATCCTAATAACGCCTCTGGTCAGTTATGACGACATTCTGTGACCTATAACTCGTTTCTTCCATTATACATAATCACGGTGTCAAATTTTTTAAAGCAACTATTAAGGTTATCAGATGGTTTCTCATGGAATATTTTTCAGGATTAACTCTAGACTAAAGTAAACCATTTTTTCACATCCTACCAGTATTATTTCATCTTTCTCTCTAGTAATCAATAAATGGTCGTTGTTATTTTCTTAAGAAAAATATTAGTGGCTGGCTATGTCACAGCCAACTTTAATTTAAATAAACATTTGGACTAAAAATTTGTAAAAACAGATTTTACTAAACAAGCACAAAAGATAGGTATAGGCAACCTATACACCATTTGAAAGAGTATTTATTTAGGCAACCTATACACCATTTGAAAGAGTATTTTATTTGGGATCATGTGACGTAACGTTAACTTTTAAAAACAGAAAAAACCTTTTAAGCAATCGTTTAAACTTGTTTCTGTTTACTTCTAAACTTTACTTGACGTTGGCCGAATCAAATTTGGTAAGTTTATAAATTCTTGAAATTTTGTCCCTATTAGTTAGTCGAGATATGATACACTACACTTCAGCAAAAATAATTTAGCGCCAAAATATCTTTAAAACCGCTATAGCTGTGTTTACTAAACTTGGTATTTAGGGTTTTGCCTCATGCCTAACTGATCAGTAATATCAGCACTACATACACAAGTTAAATTTGTCTAAACTAACAAATTAATTAAGTGATTTAAAGTGTCCTGCAGAATACCGTAAACAACAGTTTTTAAAAAGACATGTCTTACTTACCTAGTTTTCCTTTTTTGCCACAGTGGCCTCCATAACTTATCAGTTGTATAATTAATCCCTAATACCCTGACCCCAGGGCAATCTTGGGGCAGCCAATCTTGTGGCCAACACCTACTGAAGTCTTCAACTTCTTGCTTGTCAACATTATCAACTTGATCTGTTTCGACTTGTTTAAATTTGATTTGTTCATCATTATTCTTATCGTCGTTTTCATCATTGGTTTGTTTTCGTGCTACTTTTATAGGTATTGTTGTATAAATTCTAGTAAGGGTTCGTTTTAATGTTCCTTGTTGAGGTTTAGGATCTTCTTCCAAAGGAACATACAGATCCCCGTAGAATGACGTCTTACCGGTGTTAAATTTTTTAGTTTTGGATTTTTAATTCTCCACTGACCTTGTGCCCATGTTCTATCCAAACCTAAAAAAAAGGTAAATGTATTAAAGTATAAGAATAATTGGAAAACATGACTATAAATAAGCATGAACCATTAAAGTGCTCTAAAAATGTACATAGATAAAATAAAGTAAATGGATAATACTTTTCGCACATGCTTCATAATTTATTAAGGCGACTATATTTTAAACTTTTTAGAAAGTTTACGAAGGCCTAAATCCCAAGGAATTACCAATTTACTCTGTCCGAAAAAAACAAAAAAGGTAATAGTTCGATATAGCGGTTTTCGCTATTATAAGAGCTTTTCGAAAAATTCTTATTCAGGGCGTTTCTATAGGTCGATTATGACACAAATCTGTGTGCGCGTTTTCCAAAATCCATTTCTATAATTTATTATTAATAAAAACATATTACGGGACGGTGGAGTGAACAGGGGTGCTGGGTGGGGACGAAACAGTAGAAATCCTACATTAAACGCCCAAAAACAGTATTTCACGGTACACACCGCCCTTTCTGTTTACAAAAATGTCCAAAAATTGTTTAAAAAAATAAAAATAAATAATAGTACAACAATCCCGCCATGGCTGTCACTGCATAAAAAAGAAGAGTTTGCAATAGAACTGTAAATGTCTTGCGATGTTGCCAAATAAAGTGAGAAAGTGTCAATAGCTTAAAAAAAAGGAAGATACAGGACAAAATTTATATGAAAAATTAAGTTATTCCTTCTTCCTATTATAATTTGTAGAGAAAAAGGAAAATACCTAAACATAAAAAAGAGGCATTTCTACAAAAATACCATTGTTTCTCATGTAAATGGTGGATAATCCCCGAAATAGGCTTGGTGTTAATTCTTCATAAGAAGTTTGGCAACGCTGCTTCTATCAAGACTGTCATTTTCATAATGATGACTTCATGTTATCAGTTGACCAAAATGAATGCGCCTATTTTCCTTCTTTAATTAATGGCGCACGAGATATCCCGTATGTGTGGGATAGTTTTTCAAAAAATTTAATACTTTTCAAAATTAATTTACATTTTTCATGTGCCCCGAGTGCAGTATATTAATGTTTTCTTGTGTTTGACGTTGGATTTATACTGTTTTGTCCCCACCCAGCACCCCAGTTCACTCCACCGTCCCGTAAATATGTTTTTATTAATAATAAATTATAGAAATGGATTTTGGAAAACGCTCATACAGATTTGTGTCATAATCGACCTATAGAAACGCCCTGAAAAATAATTTTTCGAAAATCTCTTATAATAGCCGAAAACCGCTATATCGAACTATTACCCAAAAAATCCTATAGACCGATAGAAACCATTAGAATCTGCGACAAAAGCACAATAGAAACCGCGGTGTTTGTTGCAATTTTGTCGCGGATTCTAAGCGTTTTTATCGGTTCTCTGGGATTGTATTGTTTTTTCTTTTGACAGGGTATATGTATCTCTGAACTTAAGTAAGAGGTAGCCAGGGGAGTATAGCTACCGCCGTGTTAGCCGTATCAATGATACGATGCCCTCGGGCTACAGGAGCCCCCAAACGTTTGTAAGCAAAAAGTTATAGGAGCTGGAAAAGTATAAAACTATCGGCTTAATTGAAAAAGTTGGGTCCTTTGTTTTCAGAATTTTTGATAGAAACAAAAAAGCAATGCTAAAATAAGAAAAGCAATGTTTTTAGTAAGTGAGACCATTTTTTTTTGTTCTTCAAAATTATTTTTGGGCCCCTTAACTCATTTGTGATACTACCCTTACCCTTTAAGGCAAGCTACGCCACTGGAGGTAGCTTATTAACACGGGACTTAAGGGTATGATTGATTGATAGTTGAATGAAGAAGATCATTGGTGTAAAAACAAAAATACAATTCGTGTCAGTACTAAGCGCTGGAGCACACCAGCGTAAAATTTAGGTGAAAGAAAACTTGTTAAGAAGTGGTATCATGTTAAACCTGGTCAAAAGCCTTAGATATGTCAAAAGCATTCTTGGGATCGATTTAATATCTTTGTTCGCGGGTTTGATTCTGAACCGGTTCTGGGACTATTCGCATGCGCAGTGAAAAACAGCGTTCGCGGTTAGTATATCCACCATTTTTTAGATTTGAATGGCATATTTCCAAAGTGGGTTTTTTTGAAACTCTTTAAAATATTTATTTAATGATAATGTAATGTACAGAGTGTTTTATTTAAAAATGCCGGTTTACTATTAAACTCCCAAAGATGACCACAACTCAATCTTATCTCGACGTTTGACGCTAATAGCTTTGTTCGCGGGTTTGATTCTGAACCGGTTCTGGGACTATTCGCATGCGCAGTGAAAAAACAGCGTTCGCGGTTAGTAAAATCCTGAATTTTTAGTAACAGTTCTGTGTTCGCGGGTTACAATGGAATCAGTTCGTTATACCGGTTCGTAACCTGATTAGCAGTCCTGGGATTTTTGTTGGAACTAAAAGTTCAGTTCGGAATTTCATGCGCATTGTCGACATGGTCAGCTGTTTGCTGTTTTTGTGGTACAGAAATAAACCGTTGTATTACAGTTTATTTGTTTCTGCCACTTTTTATGCGAGTTAATATACCTATTGAATTATTTTTTAATTTTTTGTGATTCTGAGCGTATATAAACAAAGGATTTTTAATTGTATTCCGTATGAATGTATGTATGCAATAAAATAAATAAAGATTTAATTAAAAGATATAGACAATATTACAAGATTTTACCATTTCTTGTTGTTTGAATTTTATCTTTAGTTAAATACACATACTTATGTTAAAAACGAGAGGAGGCAGGGAATCCCCCGTTCTTCCGCCCAGAGACTTCGAGTGGCTTTCGAGAGTATAACAATTTACCTTTTTGTTTGAATTTTTTTTGTGTAGTATCCAATTTAACCATAAAAAATCCTAACCAAAAGACTAGGTTAGAATACATCCTCAGCTGTATAGAAAGTCGTTCGCGGTAAATAAAAATTCCGAACTAATAAATAACTAGACATGCGCTTTAAAACAATTCTAAACCAGTTCGGTTCTGGTTCAGAATCGGTTCATTACTAGACCCGCGAACAAAGCTAATATTTAGAAAAGGTAGTTGATATGGGATCCCCCGGGAAACCATTTCTCAATTCAACACTGACCCGGTATAAGTCGTCAGGGCAACCAAAAAGTTTGAAAGCAATTTTTCTAATAATCCTGATTCGGGAACCAATTAACATGTGTCGAAATCACCATATTATAAATCATATATTGCTTCAGCTATTTTAAAAGTATATCGGCGAGTAATGCAATAACAAAACAAGCACTATTAGTCATCCAATCCGAAATGTTTTCATGCCGGTATTCGCGCTAGACTGTCTCCTTTCCACGCATTGAATATTATGCTATATGACTGGCTGATTTTGTAAAATCACCATGAAACGAGCCATAAAACTCAAAATTCTTAGTTGACGTAATCTTTTACAACATGACTATCAGATTCTTTAAATTTTTTTCCAATATTTGTCAATTTAATATTTCACGTTTTTTTGGTATTTACCAGAAATATACGTAGTACTTTTAAATTTTAAAACTAATAAACACATTGTTTAAATATTTTTCTTTTTTTTCCACAATATTTAATACTCGGAAGATCAAATATTTATATTGAGTCCACTAAGACACTTAAATTCTATATAAATACAGCAGAATTTATTACGCATATGTTTTGCAAACACTATTCCAAATTACTGGGAAATAATCTGTATCTGTAGAGCATCTTTACACAAGTTGGCATCAGATTTTTAATTATTAAAGTTTACATAAAATTTACACACATTAAAAATATTAATTTACTAGAAGTAAGTATTAAATAAATCTATTTAAATAAAAAAAATACTTTAAATACATTGAGTATTCCAAATATAAAGTTTTGTTTCATGTCACTGTACAGGGTGAGTCATCGATAGAGCAAAGTAGATTTATACGAAAACGGTAAAAATTTTTAACAGGATTTTTTTAGTGATGTGTAACACAAAGTATTGCATATTTCTAAAATATTTTGGTGTGTACAGAGTGCCCCAAAAAATTATAGCGAACAAAAAATTGATTTTTTAAACGGAACGCCCTATATTTTATTACATATTTTGAGTCTACATAAAATTCTTAGCATCTTGTCTATTCATATTCCTATACCTAAAGTTAATAGTTTGGGAGTTATAAACAATTGAAAATCGGAATTTTTATCTTTGACCATTTACTGAGCAAAAACAGTTCAAGATGCAGCAAAATGGCTTTCACTTTCCTATCTTAACTTTTTAAGGGCTTTCTAATGGTAGCAAAAAGTGAAGGTTAACTGAAGGTTAAGAATTCACCTTTTTCACATTTGCTGACTGTAAAACGAATCTGCAATAAACTTGCAGCAAGTTTATTGTTGAAAGAAAGTTGCTGCAACAAAATTTGCAGAAAGAACTTGCCGACTGTAAAACGGACTTAAACTAAGGCTTAAGCCCCACCAAAAACTAGCAGCTAGTTGCGCAACTATTTAAAAATCTACTTATTACTTTCAGTACACTTTCTAACTACTTATCACATCTCTCGGCGTAGTTTAGTATAAAAATATCAAAATAATATATTTTAAAAACGATGACAAGCTTAAATTTATTAGTGAGTGGGTGGATGTTAAATAAATAAATACATCTGTGAATTAAATGGTATTGTTTTTGGTTTAGTATTTAAAACGATCCAAAAATCTATTTACTTTTTATTTATAAAAACGTATTTACCGTAGTGTCTGACATTTTAAGTACTATTATTAGCGTTTGGTCACTTAATTTAAAATTAAAAATACCAATAAACAAATTCTACATAGTTTTATTATTATTATATTATAAAATATATATATCTACTTGATTCAATAGTAGAAGAGCCCACGATACTAAATGGGAATTTACTCGAGAGTCATAGAGACCTATTTGCTTGCAAAACTTAGATGATAAGAAGTAATAGTATATTACATTACAAGTGTGGAAAATGACTAATTTCACACGAGTAGGAATATTGCAGCACGAGGTGTTAGCCGAGTGCGACAAACCCACGAGTGTAAGAAAGTCATTTTCACACGAGTACTGTACACTATTTTTCCTACGACCACAAATTATTCACCAAAAAAAAAAAATTAAAGTTTGTCTTTACAGAAAAAATAAAAAACAATTGAGAACTTTGGAACACTAGGGTGATTTTTACTTGTAACACTAGTGTGATATGTACTTTTCCTCACTGCTATATTATATTTGATAATATTTTTACATCGAAAATCACATACCTAGAAGCATTATATAACTTTTATCATTTTGGATAAATAAAAAGGCCCTCACTTAATAAAAATTGTATGGTTTGGTTAGGTAATAACGGTAATAGTTTAATACGGTTTTCTGCTATTTTAAGGGTTTTTCAAAAATTATTGATACTTACATATTTTAGACACTCTTCTAAATAGAACGTAAGTGGCGCATATCCAAAATATTCGGTTTTTAAAAAATATCAGTAAACAAACTTACGGGACCGGGGAGTGAAAAGGGGTGCTGGGTGGGGTAAAATTGGTAAAACGAGTTAATGAAACTGAACATCACATTACATTTTTTCCTCATATTTTTGAGAAAAAGTATAAAAAATATTAAAATTGTAAATGCATAACCCAAAGTCCTAAAAGTAAGAAAAAAACGACTACCAAACGTCAGTTACCATACAAAATATGGAAAGCATTTGGCAACGTCGGAAGGGTCTAATTCTATTTATGAATGGATAAAAGAAAGTGGATTTATAAAGTGTGTATTAGCCTCAGGTTTTATTAAGGGATAAAAAAGATTTAACTAGTTGTTTGAGTACACGAAAACAGAGAGAAAGGAATTTGATCTATAGGAGTTTTTCTCTGGCGCTTTAGGTCGAACGGTCAAGCGGCAAGGCTGCTTCTATAAAGTGCGTGCTCAAAGGTAGGAGGGAGATTTTTAATTTGATCTATTACCTGACAACACTGTGCCACTGATTGAGCAGTCAGTGAAAGTTGTTTTTGTGGTTATGTCTATTTTTGTTTATGTTTTTATTTTTTCCGAAATTTTATTATTACTCTTTTTAATATTAGAAGAAAGCTTATACTGTGTAGTAACTTAACGTTAATAAGATGATTTTCGCTAATTTGGGTTCTACTGTTTAAGGTAAGTAAAAAGTTTTTTTACTATCACTACAATAAAAATGTCACTTTCAAACCAGTAGCAGTTTTTAGAATGACATCATAATATATATCACATATGTACTTTACAACACTAGTGTGATATAACGCATTTTCTATGCATGAAACCAGTGTGCTATTTGCTATTTTCACAAGTGGTCGTAGGAAAAAATGTTATTTGGTGCAAACGTTTTCATAGATGGGGAAGTAGCTATAGATTTTTAAATGTGTTTGTTTGCTGGCGGTGGCGCCTAAGCCACCCTGTTTACTTAACCTGATTAACTTTTTTGTCCTCCCCAAAAATCACTTTCGGCGTACGGTCCTGCCTACCTCCTAAGATCATCTTAGTTAATAAAATTTATACAGTTTTGATGTGAGCACTAAGTAGAACATTTTTTCATTTATCTTAAAATGATCAAAAGTGAATTTATCGGTTTTTGAATTTTCCCTCCTTAATATTTATGTTCTTGTTAATTTAAAATTGATACATAGTTGATAATGACACTTATAGTCTGATTTTTTTACACTTTTACAGAATAAATCGTCAGACATTAAAATAATATGAGAAATTAAAAGAGGGCTTTAATAAAGTTACAAAGAAGCACTAAATATTAATTATAAAAATTACAAAAAAGCATCCTATTATCAAGTATTATCAGATAAATGAGTTTTACACAATACATACTTATTATCAGATTTAGTTTTACACAAAACGTATTTTTAAAACAAAACGTCACTATTTCTTTTTGTATAAGGTTAATGACTAATGATACGCATATAAGTTTGTAGAAAATTATTATCTTTAGTTTTGACCAAAATATTAGTTACTAAATATTGCACAACATCCCCAAAATAAATAAAGATTTTATTTGCTTTTAAGAAAGTAATCTGTGTTTAATATCTGACTTTAATTACGTTTTTGTTTTGTCAAAGTTCCCTTTTTGTTTTTAAACATCCAAATCAGCTAGAAAAATAAATTCTTTAAATTAATATAGACGGCAAAATTTCTTCTTAATTAAGTATTCGTTAACCGTATACCAGTAACCATGAACAAATCTTTATATTCAACCTATGTGCTCAGATTTTTTTTCTTAATTGGAAATAAAATTATTTTTGCTTGTTGTCATACAGAGTGGTAAAATAGTTAAGCCAGAACATAGATTTATTTGAATTTTTCTTTTAAAACCACTTAAGGATTTACACTCTTTCTAAAATATTAACGTCTAATTCTGAAACAGCCTGTAAATCTTAGATCTTGCCATACAGAAAAATATTTTTTTAAATCCAGATATTTCAAAAACGTCTGCTTAAATCAACTTTTACCAAAAATTCCTTTTTATGCAAAATATGTTAAAGAATATGAATCTTTATCTAAAAGTTACTACAGAGTGGCTCAAAATAGTTATTTTCCTTTAAATTTAAACAAGATAGTGTAGTTTGTGTCCTCTAGAGTTAACAACAAAATTGATGACAGATTCTCATTGTTCACCTGCCAGAAACCCCTTTAGTTAAATGTTATGACAACACACCTATTATAGTACCGAAACGTCAATAAATGCAACAAAAATAAGAAAAGAAAAGTATTTTTTTTAAAAGGACTTAAACCCCAAGAAAAGTAAAAACATAAAATATATATTTATATATATATATATATATATACCGGTTAACCGGTATTTGAAAACCGGTTTTCGAATATCGGTTAACCGGTTTTGAAAAACCGGTTTTCAAATACCGGTTTTTCGGGTAATCGGTTTTCGAATACCGGTTTTTGGATAATCGGACCAAAATCGAAAAGCGGTTCTTCGAATATCAATTAATAGGTTTTTGGTTGATTGCGATTTATATCTAAAAAAGAATATCCATTCATTTTGTAAAATCGGATATTGGTTGACAGATTATACAGGGTGGTTCATTTTAACCTTAGACAGGCAAATAACCAGAAAAACGGCGCATTTTAAAAGAAAATGTTTCTAGTGAGAATGGTTTGAAATAAAGGGGTGAATTTAATGGTATTATTAGTTTGTGACCTTGACTAAAATTTTAAGGTCATATTCATATCAACTTTGTTTTTTCAAAAGGCAACTCCAATTTTTTTATTTAGAATTTTAATCTACATACAAAAATGAGTAACTTGCATATAAAACATTTTTAAATTCGATTTCAATTTTAAAAGAAATGTAACAAAATAAATTTTAAGAACCCATTTTTTAATATAGTACAAAAAATATTTATTTTTATTAAAATGTATTTTTTAACATTATTAAACAGTTTTAAATAATATGCTGGTTGAAAATAGTAATATATAAACTAGTCGTTTACGTTTAGAAAAGCCTTTTTCGGTTTTGAGAACCGTTGTGGTTTTCGGTTTTAGAGACCGTTTTCGGTTTTAGGTTTTAGAAACCGATTTCGGTGTATCGGTTTCGAAAACCGTTTTCGGTTTTTTGGTTTTAAAAACCGGTTTCGGTTTTTCGGTTTTAAAAACCGGTTTCGGTGTTTCGGTTCTAAAAACCGGTTTTTAAATATTCGGTTAACCGGTTTTAACCGAACCGTTTTTTAAAAACCGGTTAACCGTATTTGTTTTTTCCGGTTTTTGCCAGCCCTAGCTTATTGCGATAATAGTATAATATCAGAATAGGTCTGTTCAGTTGGTTAGTTAAAAATATGAGCACTAAACACTAATCATTTTTCTATTCACTCAACTTTTGCATATAAATTAATGAAAACATTTGAGATGTCTAAAAAATCGAAAAATGCCATTGTAAATTATTGACATTGACTTAGTTTAGACGGTATGAAGAAAGAACAACAAGGTATGACGAAACAGTCAACAGCTCTGGTGCAGGGTACATCAATACTTACCTCCATGTAGCCCATGAATAAAAATGATATCCGCTTCCGGTTCTCCCTTGGGATCATGTAAGACAACACAATTAACACATTTTTCAGGTGTCTCTTCAGTCTGATCTTCCACAAAAACTTCTACATTTTCCTTTTCGGATGATTTTGTTTTTTAATGTATGATTTACTTCTTTTTCTTAGTCTTACTCTAACTGCCCCAGAACGTAAACTTAGAGGTATTCTTTGAAAAGGTCCTAGAGATCTAGTGATGCTGTTAGCTAGGAAGGCCGCTAGAGCTGGTAGTAGTTCATTTCTGATCTTGTAAAGAATATTTTGTAACCATAGTTTCCTAAAAAAACAATAAAGAACTTAAAATTAATTATGTAAAGTTTAAAATAGGAGTTTTTTTAGTAAGCAAAGTGTTCAACAAATGAATCGTTCATTTTAAAACAACCTAAGTAGAAATTAGACAATTTTGCAAGTAAGGATAAATAAAAAAAAGTAAAGGTTGCTTAACCTATTGTTTTTTATATGATAACGGCGTTTTTTGTACAATGGTACACTTTATACGATATTAATTTTTGTGTTATTAGAAGCCGCTAACTACACCACTTTGGATTTCTTTAAAATGTAGCAAGTTTTTGTGTTATCTAAGTAAATCAGCGAACCCTATCCTTTCTACTTGGTGACAATTGCTTTAAGCAAAGTTGTTTAGCGCATATAAGAAGTAAGCTAAATAACATAACACATAGGCAACGTGAGGAAAAGAGACAATCTAATCTCTAAATCGCTTCCATCTAACTATAGACCAATTTCAATTCTCTCAGTTCTTTGTAAAGTAATGGAAATTAATTCACAAATTCTTAACACTTTGACTCCCGCCTATTCACGGAAGAAACTTTACTAGAAACCACATAAAGATAACTAAGAAACTAAGGCATTTGAAAATAATCAATAGGCTTTAATTTAGAGAAATGTTATGTGTTTTTTGTTTAAAATATTAAGAAAAAAACATGGGCAAATTTCTTCTCTATAGAGTTACATAATACGGGTGCTGGTAACCAAACTGCAAAGAGCATAATATCAAATAGGACCCATAAACTCGTATTATATACTAAAAGTATTTCTATCATTGTGCTTTCCTCGCCTCAGGTTCACCATCACCATTCATAGCACCCACAAAAAACACAGCCAAAACATACTAGCTTACTAAAATACAAGTCTAAACGCGTGGATCACTCCAAATGATGCTTTCCTGCTTCTTCTTATAGCTGGCCAAATGTTTAAGTACACCCTGGCGCCATCTACATAATATGCCTTCAACCATTAGCCAGATCAAAAAAATTAATTTGAGTTGTTTCTTTAGCCCAAAACGAATAAACCAAAATCTCCAAGCAGACCGAACGATCTTTTGATAACGTTAAAATACATTAGATTGACCGTGCAATATATTGCACGCGGTCTCTTAGGGTAGAATAATGATGTGCGATATATTGCACGGCGGGAGTCAAAGTGTTAAGTACTTAGAAAAACACAAAATTTTGCACGACAGGCAGTATGGATTTTGCCATAAAAGATCTACAGCAGATCTTCTTTCCTTCGTATCACACTGTTGGAATAAGTCTCTTGAGTTTCTAGGTGAGTACCAGATCGTTGCTCTTAATATATCCAAAGCTTTTGACCAGGTCTGGCATGCCGCACTTCTTAATAAACTTCCCTCCTATGGTCTTTCAACTAAACTCTGTACTTGGCTCTCTAGTTATCTATCTGATCGACGTACATCAGTTATTGTGGACGGCCATTCATCAAGCTTTCACCAAGTAAATGCTGAAGTCCCTCAGGGCTCAGTTCTGGCACCAACATTGTTTCTTCTTCACATCAACGACCTTCTCTCGTCCACAACTAATTCCATTCATAGTTTCGCCGACGATAGTACCCTTCACTCCAGTTTTCAGGTTCCTAAACCCATCACTAAACCTGACTTGAAAAATAAACGTAGAGCGATGCAGATATCTCTTTCGCAGGATCTTAATTTAATATTGGATTGGGGCGCCAAAAATCTCGTCCATTTTAATGCATCCAAAACACAGTCATGTTCCTTGTCGCGAAAAGAGTCATCAAATACTCATCCTCTACTTATGAGCGGCCAAGTTCTACAGAGCAAAGACACCTTCAATCTTGTGGGCGTCACATTTGAAAGTAACCTTAACTGGCATAAACACATTGTATCTATAGCCACGGCAGCTTCAAAAAAGCTTGGATTTCTCTTTCGAGCCAAAAAGTATTTTTCCGCTTCTAATTTATACACTTTATATGTGTCCCAAATTCGACCTCCCTTGGAATATTGTTCTCATATCTGGGGCATGGCGTTCCCAACAACCCTGAGAATTCTTGATTCTATTTAAAGAAGAGCTATTCGTCTCATTAATGATCCTTCACTTACAGAAAGGCTTCCCTCTCTTGCCCATCGTGGGGCTGTAGGGGATTTATCGCTTTTTATAGGTACTTCCATGACTTCTGCTCTGAAGAATTGACCAGTATAGTTCCTCCACTCACGGTTCCCAACAGAGAAACTCGTGGTTCCGCGCGTATGCATCCCTATACGGTCCAACTGGACAGGCCCCGAACTTCTCACTTTGTTCGTTATTTTATCCCTAGAGTTTCTAGATTGTGGCACCTGCTGCCCGCGGAGGTCTTTCCTTCCCTCCCAAATCTTCAAGTATTTAAGTCCTGTGTCAACAAACTCCCTTTTACCTCACTTAAGACACCCACGGTACGTTAGTATTTAGGCTTTTAGCCTTCGTGGTTTGTCCAAAGATTTAAAAAAATCTAACTAAATCCCGGCATGTAAACATGCGTGACTAATACTGCTTGTTTTGTTACTCTATTACTCGCCGATGTATCAAAACTGCTTCCTCAAGCAGTATAGGAGAATACATCATATCATTCGTATATTATGATGTAGCTATTGTAATCATAGCTAACAGGCTTTAACTAGAGACATTTACTTTTAAATTCTTAAATATCTCAGCAGCTTTAAAGTCGTATTTTTTCGAGTAATAACTAAACTGATCATTCAGAAATGTTAGATGTTGTTGGATGTTTTAAATTTTATGCAAGATTACTATGCGAAAATCTTATCTTAAAAGTTTATGATGGCTGAAACAGATTAGCCATGTATTTAATAAAATGTTACTGCGTATTTTACAAAATTTTAAGAAATATTATATATACAGGGTGGCCCACCATATTCGACACGGTCTGTAGCTGGATAACCATGGGGTTTTTAAAAAAGTAAATACTGAAACATATACAGGTCGGATAAGGCCACAGTATAAAATTATTTTATTCTATAGAGGATGTCTCAAAAAAGTGTGACGTATCAAAGTTTTATTTTTTTAAATGGAACACCCTATATTTTATGACGGTTTTAGATTCTACATAAAAAAATAATTTAAGTTTGTTAATAGTACCAAGTGTCTAATTTTAGTCGTTTTTGTGATATTTGATTTTTTTTCAAAATGCAGGGGTGCAATTAAATTAATTTTATTTTAACAAGATAAACTCCTTAAACTTTAAAATTTGTAACAAGATTAGGAAAAGTCTGCCTTATCATATCGAGATCATAGATTATATAGGGTGATCAAAAAATAATTTCAATTTTTTAGAATGTCAAATAGCAATATCTCTCTTATTTTAAATGCAACACCCTGCATTTTTTTACACCACATGATGACAAACCAAATGCTCTTTCAAATGGTGTATAGGTTGCCTATACGTATCTTTTATACTTTTTCCGTTTTAACATATTTTTATTCCAAATGTCTATTTAAATGTAAGTAGGCTGGGATATAGCTATGCCTATTTACTAAGCCGTTATTGCAAAATGTAAATTTGTTGAAAAAAGCACAAAAATAAAAAAATTGTATTATCTGCCACTATTTTTAAAATTCACAGAAAAAAAATCATTAGTTGCTTATAATGCTACTTCCAATAACACTTATTTCAGCTGAATGTGGTAATGATATAAAACTTGTGTTTTTAAACAATCCTAATAACGCCTCTGGTCAGTTATGACGACATTCTGTGACCTATAACTCGTTTCTTCCATTATCCATAATCACTGTGTCAAATTTTTTAAAGCAACTATTAAGGTTCATCAGATGGTTTCTCCTGGAATATTTTTAGGAATAACTCTAGACTAAAATAAACCATTTTTTCACATCCTACTAGTATTATATCATCTTGTTGTTGTAAAAGAAGGGTTTTTATTTAAAATCATTGAAGTTTCTTTTAAACTGACTAAAACACTAGTAATCAATAAATGATTCTTAAGAAAAATATTAATGGCTACTATGTCATAGCCAACTTTAATTTAAATAAACATTTGGACTAAAAATTTGTAAAAACAGATTTTACTAAAAAGCACAAAAGATTGGTATAGGTAACCTATACACCATTTGAAAGAGTATTTTATATGTCATCATGTAACGTAAAATAATACAGGGTGTTCTATTTAAAATAAGAGAGATATTGCTATTTGATTTTCTGAAAAATTGAAATTATTTTTTGATCACCCTGTACACTATTTGTTATTGATTTGACCTACGTATGATATGGCAGACTTTTTCTAATCTTGTTACACATTTTAAAGTTTAAAGTGTTAAAAGTGTTAAAGTAAAATCAATTTAATTTTACCTCTGCATTTTTCAAAAAATCAAATATCACAAAAACGAATAAAACTAGACACTTAATACTATAAACAAACATGAGTTATTTTTAAAGTAGAATCTAAAACCGTCATAAAATATAGGGTGTTCCATTTAAAAAAATATAACTTTGATACGTCACACTTTTTTGAGACATCCTGTATAGACTAAAATAATTGTATACTGTGGCCTTATAGGACCTGTATATGTTTCAGTATTTACTTTTTTAAAAACCCCAAGGTTATCCAGCTACAGACCGTGTCGAATATGGTGGGTCACCCTGTATATATATATAATATAATGATAAAATTCAATATCTGTTTGCATTTCTAGAAGCCACAGTTAAGGCTTTAAGAATCAGACCGAAACACCCACAAATCTAAAAAGTGCTTTAACGCGTAATTTTCAAAAGCAAAATTCTTATTTATAAGGACTAGTGTGGACCAATAATTTTTATAAGATTTACTTTCACACTTACTTAGTCCACTCTAGTCCTGATAAATAGGCTTGCCTCAATTCAAATGTATTTAGTTTTAAGTTACATCATATTATTTTTAGTAAAACAATTATGCAATCGGACATACATTGTTTAAATAAAATTTCGTGGTTTTCAAACCGTATCTTTAAATTTTATAAATAATTCATAGAATGTCCAAATAAAAAAAAACCTTTAGTAGTTTTATACGTTGGTGGTTACATATTTATTTGATATTGAATTGTCCTTGCTCTTAAACAATGTAGTCGTAAATAATAATCTGAAATTTCCTGCAATTTTCCAGCCTAACATTTATAGTACTTATGAAATAAATCGTTCTTTATATTTAATTTCATATCTGACTAAATAGTAAGTACGTGTCATATACTATTACCTATAGAATTTAAAGACTTTCTATCAGTCACGATTTCATAACTAAATACCTTCTTTTTAACTAATATGTAAAATGTTTGACATTATGTAAATTATATATTTTCAGAATAATTTTACTTTATAATTATCGGTAAAATGAATAGGGGGCTTTTGCCGCCAATCAGCGCAGTAGATAATATGTCAAAAGTTCAATTTAAATAAAGACAGTTTTAAAACGGCTTTACTTTATTTGACCTGTTTATTTGTTATTTGGAATTATTTGGGTCTAATCCAAAGTCAGTCTATATAAGGTCGCGACATTCGGCCATATTGCTTTAACGTGTTATGACGTCACATCTCCCATTTTTCGGCCATGTTGTTTCAGTGCCGGAGATATACAGTTTATTGTATTATTAGAACAACCGTTTACACAACAGTTTTTAATTATTAATAAGTTGTAAATTCTTTTATTTTAAATAAAAACATTTGGAATTACATCTTTCAACAAATATCACTTCCAAAACAATGCAAAATGATAGCGCAAATTCTAGACGCCACTGGATTGATCATCAGCTTTGATTTTACCCAGTTTTGCCAACTTTTCTCCGTGGAGTGCCCTTCCTTGCGTCCCCGACCTCGAACCGCCTAAAAGTTGAGGATATGTCGCAACCTTATAAATATAAACTAACCTTGGGTCTAATCTAGTAATTAAAATTTAAGCCCGTTTCCGACGACCGATCGATCTGAAATTTGGTAGACACTCTTAAGCTTGATGACAATACAAAATAATACATTCTTTATGATTGTAAACCCAAGATGGCCGCCGATACAAAATGGCGGATTATATATTACTTTGCTACAACGCTACAATCTCAATAGGTATGGTATCAAATGAAAGGGCTTACTTGGTGGAATAGAGCTCACTATAAAAAAATCCAAGATGGCCGCAGCTACAAAATGGCGAATTACATATTTCCCTAAAGTGAACACATGTCCCAAATTTGGCGGGCCAGTCCCGTTTTTGGTTGAATTGTTCCGCCGATTTTTGATAATGTCCCGCTACTTGGTAGACCACCCCGCCGATTGAAAATGAAATTGAAAAATTTTGGTAGATTTTCTTTATTGTTTTGTGTTGTAGGATTTTGTTGGTTTTGTTTAACACAATTACAGAAATACAGAAAAAGCAAGGTTTTAAGTATTTTTACTTCTAAAAACCTTTCTATTTTGTGGTCGGCAACCGTTCGGTTAGACGAACAGTTGCGAAGATAAAATAAGATCAAAATAAGGCACGTCATAAATAAAGCCAGACACTATCCTTATTAAGGGAGTCCTTATCCTACCATGCATCTGCGCAAGTTCAGATGTCAAAATAAGGCCGGTATTATTAGTGCCTTTCCATTTGTCCTGCTGTGTTTAAATAAAAATAAAGTCACTTTATATCTCCCTCAACTACAGGAATTGTGCATAGTGTAAGATTCAGAATTCAAATGTAAATGAAAATATAACTGTTATGATTGATACGTCTAAAATACGATTTTCCGGCCCTAAGGGGCCATTTTCCCCTGTCCAAATAGGAAAATCCAGCTTTCGGTTCCGCCTTATGCCGGAAACCGTATTTCAGGGCCTATAGAGGTCCTTGGGGCTAATTCCAGACGTGTAGCGTCATTTCTGAGCTCGGATTTGGATTAAGCATCGAAAAATAGATGGGAATACATATTTCTGATTCTTCTGTATAAACTGTCTCTTTTTTTTGTGGGGCTGTGTAATAGACAGGCATAATTTATTTAATATTCTGTTTTACTTGTATAAATAATAGATTAATGCCTATTTAGGTCAAAATAAGCCGATCCGAAAAATTGTTTTACTATGAAAATTAAAAAATAGTAAGAATTTGAAAGATACAAATATAAATAGATTTTTATTCCTTAAGAACGTCATTTTCATCCAAGTTACTATTTTGCTTTAATGAGAAGAAGCCTGGTAATATTTTAATATCAATGCTTAATATACTACTACTACTACTAATAGTAAATCGTTTTAATAAAATTAAAAATGCTCGACTAATTTGTTTTTAATTAATCGGTGGGAATTGTATGGTAATGTGTTTATTGTTTTTGCTATAAAAATTCATTGGGCGCATTCAGGTTGTCCCAACGGCTGAGATTAAAGAACGTCACTCTGAATGCAAAGCTGATTACTGCATGCTTTTTTCGATAGCGGCTGAGTATTTTGCTCAGCGTAAAAATGACCGCTATCGCTTATTAAACAGCGGATTTTGATAGTTTGACATTTGATATTTGAAATAGAAGCTTGGTTATAATCACGATAAATATTTATTTTGCTAATACTTTAAAATATTTTCTTTGTAATATTGTATATTATTCCGTTAATTGTGTGACGCTTTTAATTTTTTTTTAATTTGAAAGAGTGCATTTCTGCGGTGGTCCCATAAGAAAACCCAGTCAGGATTGCGAAAGATAAATGTACTAGACTCATTTTTCAGGCAACGCTGCCTCTAGTAGAATATATGCTACCTATGCTTGAACAATCAAGGTAGAAATGTAATGTCAAAATATTTTTATTTGTCATATTTCATTTGGTTATTCTATACTAATATAATGCATGAACAATGGGTTTTGGTATATCGGCCAGTAATAGAATAACAAAACAAGCAGTATTAGTCACGCATGTTTACATGTCGGTATTTAGTTAGACTGTATCTTTTCTCTACATTGCCTATGTGGTATGTTATTTAGCTCAACCGGTATAAAGAGGTAAAGTTTGTAACTTTGTTTGTTCATATATTTTTTACCCAACTTATACCTATTAGGGGTAGCATTGCCGTTTTGAGGGAAGAGTTTACGTGAGGTACTAGTACTGCTTTTTTAGTAGATGGTCATGGATGAAATGTTAATAACGAAAAAATAAAAAGAGTGAAATAAATATATAAAAAACAACAAACCAACTCTAAAAAGATAAATAAAACTTAGTAAAAATATAAAAATACAAAAATAAAGTCTGGCAATTATTACCAAAAAACGTACTGAGAGAAAAAACAGTTATTTTTTATGATAATTATTTTTTTATATTATTAATTAAAAAGTATTTTTTTACTTACGTCGCAGGCACCATTATATCCATTTTTTTTCTCTTCATTATGTTCAACGGTGATATTAATTTCTGAGGTAATTAGGCACTGATCGCACATGATATCTTCCACTGCTAATGCCATTATGTCTGCCAATTATCTAAAACAAGAAACTTAAAATTAATTTTATTTTTATCTGGGATTCAACTAAATCTTATATATAAAATTCTCGTGTCACAATGTTCGTTCCCGTACTCCTCCGAAACGGCTTGACCGATTCTCATGAAATTTTGTGAGCATATTGAGTAGGTCTGAGAATCGGCCAACATCTATTTTTCATACCCCTTAGTGATAAGGTTG